>JAECUM010039018.1:0-21290 GCA_016617855.1 Megalonaias nervosa | reverse complement strand
CTGAGTAAATATGTTGCAAAAACTTTAGAAATATACGAGTGCGAATTGGAGCGCTTTGAAATTAAAAAAGATAGCAAATAAACAAAAAGTCAGAAATATATGCTTTCATAAATATGTCTTGTGGACGTACATGAGGTTTGGGATGGGGCGGAGAAGGTGCATCTTGTAACTGTACGTTTACGTGTATGTGTTTCTATAGCTACAAACTGTGTAGCAGGCAGTATTCACGGTCCTTGATACTGTAGTGATTCTGTTGCTACCCTCATCGTTCCCATAACATGTCAGTGTTATTACGCACTTTGACATTTTTCGTGTAAACTGTCAGTATAACCAACATCTCTGATAGTTGTCGTGTAAATAGTCACTATTTAGCAACGGCAATCCTAAAATACTTTACAATGTAATCACTGCTGTTTCTTTCACAATGTATTTAACTTTTCAAATACATATACAAAAAAAAAAGCAACAGAAAGCTAACCTGAAGTTTTCGTCCTTACGCTACGGACTTCATCAGCAGATAGTCCGAGTTTCCTCTGACCCTTGCCACCCCATTTTTTTATATTTGGACATTTATGTTGGGATGTCGGGTCAAAGTCCATTCCTTATTGAAAAGTTGGAATTCGCCGACACCATTTGGTGTCAGCATAGCGTAGCCGCTTACTAGCCGGCCTAGCAAACTTTAACGACCTTTCATCGAGATATACCTACATGAAATCGATAGGAATATGATTTATTTTCTCAGATATTGCGAGTATAGCATTCGCTATATCCTCAGTCCGCTGACAGACTAGCCGAAACAACAGCGTTGAGGAAATTTGACCTGGAACTCGCTATTTGCATTCCGAGTCACATGACCACACAAATCTCGCAACCTACATGTCAATGACACCAATTATTTCAAAGTGTATGATTCTATGGATTTTTTTTTTTCAACGTGTATGATTCTATGGATATGTTTCGTGGCATACTTCAAGCTATATGTCGGATTCAAGTAAAGTTGATTAGTTGATTCATGGATTAATTGAACAAAGTCGTCTTTGTTGTAGTAATATTTACTACTGTAATGGTGGCAACACCAGAGGCAACTGTAGTAGTATTAGTAGCAGCAGCTGAAATAGCATTAGTAGTTGTTATTTGGGGTGGGGAACCCTGTCCAAAATGAATGTCAAAAAGTTTGAATCGAAAATAATCTTGTTGGAACAGAAAGTATTTACAGCCCAACATAAACCAGATAAATATTACTACAATATTACTCTAAACCCCTGAAGATTATTTGTAAAAGAAAGTAGATAAACCACAAGTCATTTCCTGGGCCGAGAAATTCCGTTTTTAATTTATCTTTACTGCCCGAGGTCAGGATTTGATTCCTGTTATATATGTATTCACGTTTAGCTAAGACAGAAAATTGGGATTGATTTGGATTTTTTTTAACGTAGCTTTAACAATTTTTCAGTCATATCGCTACGATGTCTGCAATGTGGCAGTTTATAGTGACGTCTAGCACTGGGGCATCATGCCGCAGACATGTAGTATGATGTCCCACCCAGTCACATTATTCTGACACCAGGCCGACCAGTCCTAACACTAACCTCTTAATCCTGAGCGCCAAGCGAGGCAGCTGTTAGTACCATTTTTGTAAGTCTTTGGTATGACTCGGCTGGGGATCCAACCCACGACCTCCCGCATCCGAGGCGGACGCTCTATCCACTAGGCCACCGGAGCGGTAAGAAAATTGGGTCTTTTGTGCTACATCTTTTCATTATAAAAGTACACAAGTGTAACTACTCGGCATAGGTATATTCAGTCCTTGGGAATTATTAAGCATCTAACGACATAATCGCTTTTGCTTCTGCTTTTTAAAGATCTTTAACAAAATATATGTAAACAGTATGCACGAATAATGTATATTTAAAGATAAATAAAGAAATGACCCTGAGATTGATTTTAAATGCAAAACGTTACAAACGCAGTTACACACTATACTATGGTAATACGTTTTAATTATATCTTGACACAGATATTAATTCGACTTAAATTGTATTTTATTTCTCAGAATGATGGCCATATCAGACTGGTTTCTTATAATGAGGTTCATAGTTGGTTCAGATGTTAACAGATAGCTGGTGTACTGATAGAAGTGGAATAACGGGCCAAACAATCAATGAGAATGTGCATTCTCTCTCTCTCTCTCTCTCTCTCTCTCTCTCTCGTTCGATCGATAGACTGGTCAGTTGTTTATTGTTCTGCACATATCTTAGCACCAAAAATCTCCAAAGGCGCACAAACAAAGCGAACGGCTCAATATCAGCTATCACCTGTTACGCTAAGTTATTTTTCGTAAAAACCACAAGGAAATACCGGGTCGCTAACTAGGTCAAGGCTGGGATTGTATAAAATATGAAAACGATTGCGCAAGTCTCTATTAGCATGCCACTGGCAATAAGGTACTACGGAAATTTGGACAGAATCTTCCGAAAATGATTACCTCCATTGTTATATGACCGACGACCGAATATTTATTTCAGCATTACGCCAGGACCTAGAACGCGTGTACCTCACTTGTTTGCTGTAATACCGCAAAAACTTCCCACTTACCCAATGAGATTGAGAATGCTGCGTGTGCTTGTGTATGTGTGTGCCGATGCATGCATGGCTCCTACTCAAACGAAAATGCAAAGACCAATCCTCTCAGTCCCGCCATGATTGTGCTCATTCATATCATCGTTTCTGTTTCGAGTCCCAGATCCCAACTTGGGGGTGGGATTGGGGGGACGGGTGGAGTTTCTTTCGAGCCAGGATATTTCTTTTTCTTTTTACCACAAGAGTAATATAACAGATATAGTGGATTCCTTATTTGTATAAATTATTGCTTGATTATTGTTGTCAAAAGAAAAACAAAAGCAGGCCCCACCACCACCACCACCATTCTTCTAAAAATTAAATGGCTGGCCCTTAAGACCGGAGCCCAGAGCCTTGCCCATTTCGCAAACTGTTTGACGCGGTAATGAGAGACTGAAGACGGGAACAAGGTATATCATGTCATAGTATCTTTTTAGTCTCCTTACTATATGACACAAATATAAGTCACGTCACGTGACAGATAATGTTATACTTGTATTTATTTGTTAGAGTAATCTTTAAGATACTTATCCTTAAAAGTTTCCAACAGCATGGATATGGATCCATCCATACAGAAGAAACTACTTTCTTCAACACGTGCAGCCTTTCTCAGTAATACTGTGCAAGCCAATAATACCAAACATCTTACACGGGACGTGATAGTACGCGAAATGCTGTCATTTTCTTGCTATCATAAGTAAGCTGGTGAAACTTTTGTTTAATTTTCCTTGTTTGCTTCGTAGTAGGAAATATCTATTCATACAACATGGTGACAAAAAGTTAGGTTTTTCATGCTCTATTTGTTTTTCTAACTCTACCGTAAGACAGCGCAGTCATTATCATTTAGCATTTCCTTTTCTGATTTTACCGCAAGACAACATAATCATTATCATATTGCATTTCCTTTATAATTTCACCGAAAGACAGCATAGTCATTATCATATTGCATTTCCTTTCCTGACTTTACCGAAAGTCAGTCTAGTCGTTATTATATTGCATTTCCTTTTTCTGCTTTTACCGCAAGACAGCATTGTCATTATCATACTGCATTTCCTTTTCTGACTTTACCGCAAGTCAGCATAGTCATTATTATATTGATGCACAGTAATCCTTATGATGTAGTTCAACTTCATTAAGGCACAGAAAAGTCAATTTCTGCATGTGGGGTGCACATTTTATTATAAAACGGATTAATCAATAGCGAAAGATATTCAAGAATGAGAAAAGGTGCAATCGAAAGCATAATGAAAATCGAATTACCGGGTAAGCACAAATTTCATTTACTGTTGTTGTTGTTGCTGTTGGGTTTTTTTTTTTTTGTGGTGGTGGTGGGGGGGAGGGGTTGCAACAGATAATGTTATCTATTATAAAACATTGACGTGCCTTGCTTTGTTATACCATTGATCTTGATTGTATAAGAAATTAAGCCCACGAGCTTGTCTTTACTCCTTCTCATATTTTTATTTTTTTCCATGCGTACTTGCAGTATTTCAGCTGTTTATTGTGACTTGCAGATATGCCCGAAATGATAAAACATACTGTCGCAAACTTAAACTGACAATCGGAAAGAATAATCTGTACATAATATTTAAACACTGAAGATGAAGATAGAACTGGTCAACTGACGATTTGCAAGATGATACCATTAAACTTCCAAAATAAAACGTATCTAACTGGCATAAGGGACCCACCATTTAAAGTTTGCAAGGAGTGGGAGAGGGCTGGGACTTTTTAAAAAATTTCCTGCCCTCACATAGCGTGGAATAAAATATTCTTGTTCTAATTTATGCGGGGGGGGGGGGAAGAGGGGGCAATTTATTCATTATAATAGCTGAAAGAATTATCCTAACGTAAAAAAAGAAAATATTACGGTTTGAAAGAGAATACCAGGTTAGAAACGTAGAAGAAATTTATGTCTCGTCTCCTATGGTTCTTTTCCCATACATGCTTTTGTACGATTTGATCCTTCTTGACATCACTCGATAGTTTTCTTACTAATATACCTCTGAAATACAATGGTGTACCTAGAATATCAAGGGCAGGGGACAATAGGTCCCTCACCCTCCAATTTTTGGGGACACATATTTTTAAATGGTCATAGGAAACTTGCAGTATATAATGCACCAGTAATGCTACAACTGGATCAATTCAAAGCATCCTAATCGAGCTCAATTACAATTTGTCGAAAACTCTCTGGCAAGACGTACGGTTCATTCTCGTCCAGTTGAGACAATATTTTTTTAATGATAAATTCTAGATCTCCTCAAATGGGTCACAAAGTTCGCAATTTACACTAAATTCCTACTGAGGTAAAGAATATTTCGAAGATTGTTACCAAGTTTACATCTTCAATGTAATTTAGGTCTATCTCCGTTTTCATTTCTCGGCAATATATGACTTTTAATGATAAGTAATTTTCAAATTAACATGTAATAATTTCTATCTGAGAAGTGTAAACCCATATGGCAATCCATTCGTTAAAACTGGAAAGTACTGCTTTGGTGTCTTGTACAGTATCACCAGGGTTAACCTTTAAATCGTAAACGTTGCGTGAAACACTCACATTATGTGGTTTATGTTCCAAACACGTGGCTAAAACCCAGTTAGTGGTAAGTTTTTAATACTTCCTCTTTTGAACTTTATACTTTGTTGAAAAATTGTAGCAGGCGAAACACTGCAGTCATTCTAATCTACCAAACGTTAATTATTTATTATAAATAGTTTGTGGTTTTTACACTTGTACACGTGTGTTAGAGATACGTTGTGGATTTTACACCTCGACACGTGTACCTGGGTGTAGGTTGTGGTTTATATACTTGTACACGTGTGGCTTTGATACTTTGTGGTTTTTACACTTCCAATATCCACTGCAGTTAAAACATGTGTCAGTATTTGTGTTTGGAATTACTGTAATTTGTATTTCAATACACTCTGCGTCTTAATGGGGGGGGGGGGCGAAAAGCAAACACAAGTGTCGACTTTATTTTGAAGAAAAAAAAAAACAAAAAAAAACCCAGAAATGTAATCAACGGTCTTAAACATTGCAACATTTATAGGAATGTGCCGCTTAAAATATCACAAACGATGTACCAAATTCACATCAATGTTCAGGGTCAGACAGGCGTCTTAACTCCCCTCCTTCCCATCTGCTTCCCTCGCAAGGTAAATCAATGATAATTTCAGGTCTCGGGGTTCCCAGACCTTATGCGCTCTGGAAAATATTCCTGCATCTGCTCTAATATTTGTTTCGGATTATATACAGATGAATCGTGTAGCAGACTGAAAATTTTTATTTCAACAAAATGTAAATTGAAGCAGATTTTGGCGTGTAGCAGACTAACAATTTTTATTTAAACAAAATTTAAATTGAAGCAGATTTTGGCGTTATTGTCTATCTTCTGTACTTACAACTATTTAACAGAGAAAATATACTCATATAAAATAGCTGAAAAAAAAAATGATCATGTTTCAGAAGGCATGCAGCAAAATGGATACTTTTTATTTGAAACGGGATTAATGTGATGTATGCAAAAGGAAACGGCAAATAAACTTGTGAAAATACATCTTACAACAATAATATTGGGGTTTTGGTTGTGTTGATGACAATGCCTATACAGCATATGTACAACACGTTTGATAATTGACATTAAACTGTTTTGTGTTTTTTTAAAAATCGTAAATTCCTTACTTTACTTGGTGTGTTTTGTCAAAACAAATACTCCTGCATTTTAATAATTCTTTCTTTCTTTGTCTTTCATTCCTTCCATCTCATTGGTGTTATTGAAAGCTTTGTCTGTCTTACAGGTTTACTAATATTTATCAGAGAAAGCATGTTCATACAAAATAGACAGACTACATTATTATGTCTGCAAAGGCATGTACTACAATAGACGCCATTCAAACAGGACTTGCGTGACGTAATAAAAAATAAAAGGCAGTAAAACTTGTAAAACTAGTACTACTACTAATAATATTAATAATACTGATACTAATACTGATACTAATAATATTTAAGTACTAGTTTTCCTGGCAGCAATGCCATTTACAACATTTCTGGACACATAGCAAATTGGTTTATACACAAAATGGACAAATTTTGGCAAGGAAATATTTGCGACTGATGTGAAGTAAAGAAAAAGAAAAGTCAGAAAAACTTTAATGAAAACCTTTAACATTTGAGCATAAAACACTGTCTGTTATTTACATGAATTACTGTAATTTAAGAAAACATAACAACATGATTCTTACAAAATGGGATAAACACTCCCACACCCACCCACACACGACGGAAAAATAATAATACATACTTGTCATAGTTTGGTACTACCTACCCTGGAATAAAAGTCATTTACATAATATCTGGAAGTAATTACCGTGGAATAAATGTCATTTACATAATATCTGGAAGTAATTACCCTGGAATAAATGTCATTTACATAATATCTGGAAGTAATTACCGAGTAAGTCGATAAAAACGTAACGAAAAATAGTACAACATAAATATTTATGAACATAATTTTGTTCCATTGTTATGAACAGTAGCTGCACTGAAAGTTACATATTAAGTATAAATCTTAGAGAATAGTACAGCAAAGAAATAACAATGACAAAATCCTGCATGAAAAACATTTCATAATAATGGTACTAGCTGCCATGAGTTCGAATGTTGGTTGCACTGGAACTAATTCCATTTACATAATATGCATAAATCTGAGAGTACATTAGATATCCAAAATTATTCATAACATTGTACGCAAAAGTAGCACCATATAAATATTTATAATAATTCAACCTAACTAACCTTTTAATCACCTCGCACTGAGATAACGCTCACAAAAAATTCTTATTTAACATGATAAGAGTGTTTTTGATATTACGAAACATGTCCAACGAAATATCTTGAAATTTTTCTGCCTTACAATGTTAATGTGCATTTTGATATTAATTGTATAACCCACAAACAATCTGCATCAAAATAATTGCAAAATGTGTCCCGAAAATAGGTTAATAAAATTATAGAAAAAGGAGATGATGAAAATACAGCAATTTTAAATGTCACTATTTTCAGGTGTTGAGAGCTAAGGAAATCTTTCATCTGTGGTAGAGGTTTAATTTTAAGCGTGGTGAATCCGATTAATCTATACGTAGACTTGTTCCAGGAACAAAGGCTATTTAATTAATTATAGGTATACGAGAAAAATAGGAACTCATGTCTAATTGTGAAATAATGGTGACAATTCCCATCTCTATGCAGGTTGACTGAATAATAATCATGATGTGTGTATTCAATAATCAACTCGACTCTTAATAAAAGGAATACAAAACTGTATGTACAAAAGGGCGTTATGTTGTATTGCAAAATAATGCAATGAATAAGTTTATACAACTTGAAAAAATATTTTAATTTTTTCAGAACACGTGAATAAACTGATGTGCCCTCTTTTAACTAACTTGTACCTTTTCATGTATCATAGTACCATAACTTAAAATCAGCTGGCACAGCATCATAACGTGTTTCATCCTTGGAGCAGTCTTGTAAGCTGTGCGATGTTTAGTTGTTAGCTGTTAGCTCTTTTCATGTACTTTGGTCTCCTCGAATCTAACAAAAACCCGACTACTTCATGGTCCTCGCAGAGCCGTATGTCTCACGACTGGAAATCATAAACCCGACAGTTTGAGCTTCAGACTTTTTTTTTTCAGTCAGAGATACAGTTACTTTTAAAGGCAGATTCTGACTGGCTGATAGTGAAAACTCAAAAATCACGTTACTTTTAAAGGCAGATTCTGATTGGTTGATAGTGAAAACTCAAAAATCACGTTCAAGCTCAATTATATGACCTTCAAGTCTGATCTCAAATTGTACTTTGGAAAGAAAAACATCTTATTTAAATTCGTAAACAAGAAGTCATTATTTCGCATTTATCTGACCAATTGAAACAGGAAAACTGATCCTAGCAAGTCTTATAAAAATAGATGAGCTAAACATCATTTAACGTATCCGTTGCCTTGGATCCCTTGTACAACATTTCCATGAAAATATCCTCTAAACAATTTCCTCGTGCTGTTTCTAGCGCTGTATTACCATCATACGTCACAGCGTTGATGTCTACTCCTTGAAGAGTAAACAGAAAATTGAGTACGTTCACGTTTCCAGTTTCTGCAGCCCTGTGAAGTACGGTTTGTCCAGTTTTAAGCTCTCTGGCGTTGACATCGGCGTTCATTTCCACAAGGAACTGCATCAACTTAAGATTTTCACTCATTGCAGAGAGATGAAGGCAGGTTAGACCCTCATAGTTTCTCACTTCTAGACTTCGGTTAAATGTCTGAGATTCAGCCAAAACCTTTGCAATGCCGAGGTCCCCTTCTCCCCTGCACACAATGTGAAGAACCGTATCTCCTCTGTGATCCTGATGGGTGACTGAGGCGCCTCTCTCCACAAGTCGTTTAACAATTGTTGTCTGCTGCGTTAAAACCGCCAAATGCAGCGCCGTCTGGAACAGGCGGTTTTGTATGTCCAGTAGATTTGAATCTGGGCATGCGTCGATGAGACGAAGTACAGCGTCCTCCTTGCCTTGTATGATACATCTGTGAAGAACAGTATCCCCGTCTCCGTCCTGGAAAACAAATGCTATCCAAGCCATGTCTATTAATGATGAGTCAATTGGGTCAAAATTACATTGCAAATGTCCAGAAGGCAAACCTAATAAACTGGAATCTCGCAACGTGATTAATCCAAAGTCATGGCAGAGATTATGGTAATGTATGGCTTTGTTTTGCTCATCAGGTTGAAACACACCTTCTTGATTAAAAGAACGCATGCTTGATTTTTCCTGGACGAAGGCTGTTGGACGGTTACACATAACAGCGCACATTTTCATGGCATGAATGAGTTTGATCAACTGTGTGCAACAATGTTTTAGGTTGACTGCCTTGTCAAAGCTCTGCGATATAAATGAGTTCCTGTCAAAAAGAAATTAAGATAACCACTTGAAAAATTAATGAAATTATTGATTTTATAACATAAACAAAATGTTTAAATTACGAAAAAGTATTACTTTATTAAATATATCTTTAATTGCTCGTTTTAAATTATTGTAACTCATGAATTCTTCTATTTTAATAAAAATGTGCAAATAATTATAAAAACTTTCAACCGAAACAATCATAACATTCCTTGCCATAAATTAAATATTGGCAATACAAATATACAACCAGTCTCCGTCTCATTTTACTTCTGCATCCTGAACGTTGATTCAGTAAAGTGCATTAAAGAAAACGAGGTTTGTAATACGTTTAGTTATCAATACGACCAATCCTTTCAGACACACAGACAACCCTACCCATTAATTTTTCTATCTATCCTTCGCACTCCCCACTTCCTGCTACTATTATAGTACTTAACTCTTACTTGTGATGCGAGTCAAGAGTTTGCAAATTATAAAGCATGCGTCACTAACTTACTTGTTAAAAACCACAATCACACAAGAAGCGTATCTGTTACAGCACGTCTTCACGTATGTGTAAATATATCTAGTGGTGTAATGTACTGTATTGAGAACTGAAATGTGCAGGCGTATATCTAGACGCTTCATGGATTTTCCTGTAAGATAAAAATAACTGTCAAGTATAAACACACTTGTTGTAATTCTACTAAAAGTATCACAGGAGTTTTTTAAGTAAAAGAAACCGTTACGGCTTTCCTCGTAGCAAGAAAAACTCGGACAATTCAGGAAATATATGAGTGTGAGCTGGAGTGGTTTTGGAATTGAGAAAGCTTGCAAAGAGACACAAAAGTAAGAGAATATATAATTAATATACTTTAATGAGTAAGTATTTTGGGGGTATATTTTCTGACTGTACGTCTCTCTCTCTCTCTCTCTCTCTCTCTCTCTCTCTCTCTCTCTCTCTCTCTCTCTCTTTCTCTCTGTTATCGCTCCAAACTGTGCAGCAGACAGTCCTCACGGTTCCTTATAATGTAACGAGTCTGTTGCTATCGTCATCGTTCTCAAAACGTGTGAAGTCAGTGTTTTCAGCACTTCGACATTTTTATGTAAATAGTCAGTATAATCATCATCTTTGACATTTTACTAGAAAATACTATCACTGACGTGTAAATAGTCAGCGTTAACACCATATTTGACATTTTACGAGAAAATACTATCACTGACGTGTAAATAGTGTTAACACCATATTTGACATTTTACGAGAAAATACTATCACTGACGTGTAAATAGTCAGTGTTAACACCATATTTGACATTTTTCGTGTAAATAGTCACTATTTAAAAAACAACGGCAATACTAACAAACTGTACATGTAATCACTGCTGATTATTAGCAATATCATCATCATCATCATCATCATCATCATCATCACTACTACGAACAAACTGCATCTTTTAGAAAGGGTCGTAAATTAATTTCTTCGTTAACTGAAATGTCGAAATATTTAAATGTATTTGTTTGATCTTGCTTCTTCCTGATACCTTTTAATCGTTTCATACTTGTCAATGTTTTGTTTTTGCAGATGATTCCACCAATCGTTTACGATTATGTGGGTATGTATGGTAGCATATTAACGTTATATATCAGACAGAAATTAATCTGACTGATGAAGTAATTTAAAGGCTAACTGATCAAAGTCAATTTAGTAGTAGTAGTGGTAGTAGTAGCAGCAGCAGCAGTAGTAGTAGTTGCAGCTGAAGTAGCAGCAGTAGTAGTAGTAGTAGTAGTAGTAGTTATTGTTGGAGTGGATGGTACTGTATTTAAAAAAATGTTTAAAAAATAGAATTATAAACAATCTTATTGAAACAGAAAGTCGTTAAAGCCCAAGATAATCCGCCTAGAGATTACTACAAGATTACTCTAAACCCCTGAGGATGATTTGTAAAGGAAAGAAGATAAACCACAAGTCATTTCCTGGGCCAAGAAATTCCAATTGTATCTTTATTGCCAGAGCTGAGATTTTATTTCCTGTTATATGTATTCAGTTTTAGCAAAGATAGATTAATGAGCTCATGCTTAAATTATTTTTTTTTTAAGTACTCGAACATAATTACTCAGTCCATGTATCTTTAGTCCTTGGGAATTATGAAAAATTTTAATTCATAATCCTTTTTACCATCTTTAATCAAACATACAGTTAAATATTATGCAATCTACTGTATATTTAAAGACCAATAAAGGATATGCTCTAAGACTGGTACATGTAAATACAACTCAGTTTGGAAAAGGATAGAAGAAAACGTTTTTCTTACACATATTAAAAATATTCTACTCCCTGATTTTGAATGTAAACGTTACACATACAATTACACACTATACAGTGCTATGTTTTAATTACATTTTAACATAAGTATTAATTAGAATTCAGTTGCTGATTGCGCTTGTAAAAATTATCTAACAATGTTTTTCTGATGGGCTGAATCGTTTCAAGTTTCAACGTTCAAAGCTGACTCAAATTTTAATAGACAGCTGGTGCATCCATTTCTCCATTTCTGACTGAACTAGAATTTATACTGTCTGTCTGTCTGTCTGTCTGTCTGTCTCTCTCTCTCTCTCTCTCTCTATATATATAATAATATATATATATGATATATATATATATATATATATATATATATATATATATATATTCCTGGTGTTCCGCACAAAAAATTTTTTGTCAGTTTACTTTTCGGTATATATCTCAGCAGCAAATATCTGCAAAAACCACACAGGAAATTCTTGGTTTCATATGAATTTTCTAGACCTGGATTAAAAAGTAAATTACATTGTAAGCTTTTTAATACTAGCAGTTTGTTACGTCCTTGCACGGCTGGCTCGGCTTTCAGCTACGCCTGTACAATGTGCTAGGTAGAAACCGTGGGAAATCCCCGGTCGTTAACTAGGACATTTGGCCGGGTTAGTATGAAACATCGAAACAATTGCGCTTGGCGCATTTAGCATTTCGTATCAGTATTAATTATGGAAATTTAGACAGAAACTTTTACGTCCCTTGTTATATGACCAATGACCGATTTTTTTTTTTTTTGTCCTTGATACGTGAAGCAAAACAGTCTTGCTTATCCAATCATAACAAGAACGATGTGTGTCTGTGTGCGCAATTGAGTGTGTGTGTGTGTGTGTGTGTGTGTGTGTGTGTGTGTGTTAGGCCAACAAGTTGTTATGGGGTTTAATTTCGGACATCAAAAGGCGGATAACAACTTGTTGGTTCCAACTCCACTGAAGACGCAAAGACAGATCCTGCTTGTCCTTTCATATGTATGCTCCTTCGTATCATCTTTTTTCTATTTCGAGCCCCCGCCCCCAACTTGGTCGGCTGGGACTATCTTTTTGAGTAAGGTTTTTTTTTTTTTTTTACCTTAAGATAAATGAAAATTCACAAATAATATAATGGATATAGCTTCTTTATTTCTATAAAACAGAGCTTAAATATTTTTTCCTTTGATACTGAAGACATAATTTATTTTCTCAACAAACACAAAAATACCAGGCACCGCACTCCGACCCGTCCTAAAATTAAATGGCCTATCCCCTAGGAGGTCCAGCAAATAGAAGGAAATACCATGCCACACATCCCACCCCGTCCGAAAATTAAATAGCCTGTCCCCTAGGAGGGCAACCCAGAGTCAGAAATGATAAAATATAAAGTTGCATATAAGAGGAAATACCAGGCACAGCAACCCACCCCGTCCGAAAATTAAATGGAGCATCCCCTTTGGAGGTCACAGCCTAGGGCCTCGTCCATTTTTTACAAACAACTTTTGACTAAAGATATGAAAAATGAATTATGTATGTGAAGATAACGCATATTTATAGTCTCGTTATTATGCATGGCCGGATCGGGAGGGGGTTTCCGGAACCCTTCCAGACTAAACAAAAAAAAAACCTGCACACACAAACGTCCAGTCACTTTATTTTGTTATTGCGCATGTTTGTTGGGTATTATGTACACTTTGAGTAAATAGCCACATTGATATTTACTTTGGTGCCCTTTCGAGGAAAGCCAAGGTCCTTTAAAAATTTTGGACACCCCCCCCAACTGACCGTATCCGGCCCTGCTGTGTGACACATATATATGTAATGTCACGTAACACGCAGTGTTATATGTTCTTTTCATTTTGAAATATTATTTTCAATATGCTTGGTTTTGCCATTTTCCAACAGCATAGAAATAAATCCATCAATGGTGTGAAAATACTTTCTACAGCAAGCACAACCCGTGTTACACCGTGCAAGCCGATAATACCAAAAGTCTTACACTGGACGTGATAGTACGCGAAAAGTCGCCATTTTTGTGTTGTCAAAAGGAAGATAGTGAGGCTGCACATTCCTTCAATTTTCCTACTTTGCTTCGGAGTAGAAAATATCTATACATGCAACCAGATGACAAAAATTTAGGTTTTTCAAAATTCATTTCTTTCACATATTCTACCGTAAGCAGCCTAATCATCATCAAATTATATTTCTTTTTCTGATTTTACCGTAAGACAGCACATTCAGTATCATCGTGAAGCATGGAAGCCTTATGATGTAGTTCAACTTCGTTAAAGCACAGAGAACCAATTTCTGAATGTGGGGTACATTTCTATTATAAAACAGACTGTCGCTACATTCTATTCAAGGATAAAACGACGGTGAAAGACATTCCAGAAATGATAAAACGTAAAGTTGTAAATATGAGGAAAATCCAATTACCGGACACGCACGCATTTCGTTTACTGTTGATGTTTCTTTTGCGACATATAATGTTATCTTATGCTGTCTATTAATCGGATGTGTGTTAGTTATAAAACATTGACGTTCCTTTCTTTGGTAGACAATTAATCTTGATTTTATAAGACATTAACCTCACGAGCCTGTCTCTTCTCCTTCTCACGCTTTCTTTCCTTCTTTCTTTGATGCATGCTGAGCAGAATTCAACTGTTTATGACAACGCAAAATTAATTGACAATCTTTAAGGTTGCAAGCAATTGTTAAACTTAAAAAAAAATAAACAATATTTTTCAAAATTCCAGGTTATAAACAAGTACAGATGTACAAGATGCGACGAACATGATGAACTGAAAGAAGTTATTCGGCATGCTTTGGATAACTACTCTGATTATGAGTCATGATTTTAACTGATCAGACAGGCAAGATAGGGTACTGAACTGTTGTTGATGATGTTCTTTTTTTTCAAGATAATGTTAGATTCTTTGAGAAAATTTAAAATAGAATTCAGCTATATAGAATATTCTACTCATAATATTTAAATACCGGTGAAGATGAAGATAGAACTGGTGAACTGATGACTTACAAGACGATATCAATGAACTACAAAAAAAATGCTTCTAACTGGCATACTGGGAACACGATTTAATTTTTGGGGTGGGTGAGAGAGAGGGAAGGGATTTCTTTTATTTCAGGCCTTACATAACGTGAAAAATAGTCTTGCTCTAATTTATGGTGGAAAAAAAAAGAACCAATGCAATAATAATAACTTAACAATCTGTTTTGGCGCAAAAAGAAATAAAATAATCACCCTTGAAAGAGAACGTCTAGACTCCACAACCTGGAAAAATTAAATGGTTGGTTGTAAGAGAGTTATAAGAAGAAAACCGGTTAGAAAAGTACAAGGAATGCATGTCTCTTGTCGCTCTTCATTATTTTTCCTTTGCATAATTTTGTACTGTTTGACATTTTTTGATATTTGTGAATGGTGTTCTTACTAATACACATATGAAATGCAATGTTGCATCTAGGATACCAAGGGCAGGGGACACTATGTCTCCTACCCTCCAAATTTTGGAGGTCACAACATTTTAAAGGGACAAAGGAAAACTGTAGCATATAACGCACTGGTGCTTAAAACTGAAATAATCTTACTTGCTTTGACAGTTTTGCCACCATAACTTTTTCGCCTGCACTTAACCATCAATTTTCTTTGGAAACTTACATGATTGCAAGGAAGACTTGAAGACTTTTATCGTGCACTAAAGTAGCTCGTGAAAACGTTAACCTGTCCAAATATCTGGTTAACCGGAAATTAGCTGTACCATTGGAATTTTACTTTCTGGATGCTGCTTTCATTTCACTTCAGTTTTCAATAACTACTACCTGCATTTATGATAAACATCCCGTGTTTTCCTAACTAATTTTCTTGTCAAATTAATAAATCATGTGTTACCTTGGAAATACATTAAAGAATCGGCTGACAAAGACTTGAAAACCACAGACCTTGAATATTTTCAATGCAAGATGTATTGCTTAGAATTGAAATTAATTGTCACCTGCAGTTTTCATCGCCTTAAGTGACGTAGACCATTGCTAGCGCCATCGTTGTTGGTCGCGGAAGAACATTCACTAAAGAAATGTTGACGGTGATTTTTTGTAGTTTTTTATTTTTACCTGACAAAACAGGCGGGGGGGGGGGGCACACGAGCAAGATCTCGTGGATAAAATATCCTGAAACATGCCAGTGTCAGTGCTTACCTGCACCATCCACTCCTACTCCAACCTGCTCGGACTGTTCTATATCCTTAGTGACCAAGCCGGTGGACTCTCATCTTCGTTAGCCAAGGTTCCGATGTGTTAACCTTATCTACAACTTGGCGGATAGGTCAGATTTTTCAATGATTCGGGTCTGTGAATTTCATTGCATGCGGCGGCAAGTTCATTTCATCCATCTTCGTTAGTCAAGTTTCCGATATGATAACCCTATCTACACCTTGGCAGATCGAACCGATATGCTGATGCTTTGTCCTAGTGACATCTATTGGATTTCATGAGTTGCCTCCCCTAGTATGTAATGCCAACTAACCAATAGTGTGGTGCATTGTACATCAACCGAAAATAGTGGGGACGACATAAAATGGTTTCTTTGATAGTTTATCACTGAAGGCTATGTACCAGAGGGAAACCATTACAGGTGTGTTTGAGCGGAAGATATTTGTGCAAACACGGACCGTCACTGGAAAATCGCTTATTTATCAGTCCATTCAAGTTGTGTGCTCCCCTTGTCTCGATCATGTAGGAGCAGTGTTCAAATTGAAACAACTTAATTTTGATTGGACGTGCCGCCGCATCCAATAAAATTCACAGACCAAACGAACAGAAATATCTGCTCGATACGCCAAGGTGTAGATAGGGTTATCACATCGGAACCTTGACTAGCGAAGATGCAGTTCATCTTACTTCTCGATAGTGAGAAATTTCTCAGATATTACATTTGTAAGTTTCTTTGTGCCAATGTTTGACGTATGTTTGATGTGGAGCCTCCAAGCTTTCCTCTTTGAAGTGTTAGCAATTGTATTTTTTTTTAAATATATACTTGCGTTGCTTCAACGGACAGTTAGAGTTGAACCACATCACTGCGTAGCTACAACAGATAGTAGAATTTTACTCTTTTGAGATGAACGTAGTTTTCTATTTTTAGTCGCTTTCTGGTACAAGAGAGAGAGAGAGAGAGAGAGAGAGAGAGACAGAGACAGACAGACAGACACAGACACAGTAATAAAGTAACTAAAAATCGTCACAAACATTATGTTGCTACTTTAAATTGAACCAAAAATAATAGTTTTAACGAAAGGATTGGAAAAATGAAGCTGACTATTCAATCTAGAAATTAAATCGATTACTTACAACTGATTTTGAAAGAAATTCTTTTACATTATGTTACAAAAGCTTACATTGCAAGTGCAACAGGGGCGCCAGCAGAATTATTTTCGGAGTGGGGTGGTAGGGGAAAATATGAAGTGGTCAGTTAAGTTTTACAGACATAGGCCAAAACAGAGTTTAGAGGTGAAACTCTTGCCCATGAAGTGCCGTTTACTTATTCCAAAGTCACTCGTAAGTTCAGTAAAATCTATACAGTTGACTGTCAAATGATTGCTGTAACTGAACATGAACAAGAGCCTTTCAGCATGTACACTGTCAAAAGATTGCCGTAACTGTACATGAACAAGAGCCTCTTAGCATGTACACTGTCAAATGATTGCTGTAACTGTACATGAACAAGAGCCTTTTAGCATGTACACTCTGTCAAATGACTGCTGTAACTGTACATGAACAAGAGCCTCTTAGCATGTACACTCTGTCAAATGATTGCTGTAACTGTACATGAACAAGAGCCTTTCAGTATGTACACTCTGTCAAAAGATTGCTGTAACTGTACATGAATGTTACGGAGCCCCCTACTTTGTTGGGGGTGGGTTGTTTTGTTGGTGGAATTGATTGTCGGATTGTACCTTCTTACAAGGTGTCCGCTTTATTGGGTTATCGTTATCTAGAGGGTGATCGTCTTAGGTGTTATTGCCAGGATCGAGTAAATATTAATATAATGTGTGAAACTTATCGGTGGAATAGATAGAGATCTGAGCAGATATATAAATCAGAATGACACGAGCCCCCGTACATGAAAGATAACAACTTAATCAATTACATAAACAACTGTGATAATGCATTACACTGAGAAGATACACTTCTTCTTGAAATAAATCATTCACCGAATTTCAAACACAGATATACTTATATAAATAGCCGATCTGTTTTAAATGATAGAATTGGTTCATCGTAGAATCGAGTGAACAATCGAAGTCATTGCCTTATATAATTTCATAACCTGTTTATTTCCGGTTCATTCCAACTTCCCTGTGGCTGTTCTTCTTGGTCCTTTTCGCTCTTCTTTTCTCTTCTCCAAACTCTCTATTGTCTCGCCTCTTTCGGCCCTCGAACTTTGTGTGGGTAGGTGGATACGTAAGTACCTGATACGTAGTTACTTGGACAAGTTGGTCATGGATACGCCCCGTGGAGTTATTTTCCACTTTCAAAATACACAGAGAAGCAACCTAAATTTCCTGTTAGATATCCTACTGGGTGCCACGTATTCCTCCACTTTGTTGGGGGGTGGGGTGTGTGTAGTGGAATTTTGCTTATCGTTATCTAGAGGGTGATCGCCTTAGGTGTTATTGCCCGGATCGAGTAAATATCAATATAAAGTGTGAAACTTATAGGTGAAATAGATAGAGATCTGAGCAGATATATAAAACAGAATTACACGAGCCTCCGTACATGAAAATAACAATTTAATCAATTACATAAACAACCATGACAATGCATTACATTAGGAAGATACACTTCTTTTTGAAATAAATCATTCACCGAATTTCAAAAACAAATATACTTATATAAGTAGCTGATCTGTTTTAAATGATAGAATTGGTTCATCATAGAATCGAGTGAACAATCGAAGTCATTGCCTTGTAGAACTTCATAACCTGATTATTTCCGGTTCATTCCAACTTCACTGTGGCTGTTCTCCAATTTCTCTGTGAACTGTTCTTCTCGGTTCTTTCCACTTTTCCCTTCTCCAAACTCTCTATTGTCTCGCCTCTTTCGGCCCTCGAACTTTGTGTGGGTAGGTGGATATGTAAGTACGTGATACGTAGATACTTCGATAGGTAGGTACGTGGATACGTCCCGTGGAGCTATTTCATCTTCCATACGTGAAATCATCTAAGGTCGGTGAATTCACACGGATTCTTATAACTCATATCAACTAAGGTTGGCATGAAATTCTTAGATACATACTTTCCTATAACAATCAAGACGACACATTCAAACAATTCGTCAAACTTATATAAAGAATATCATTGTACGGATTCATATAGATGAACTCACACAGTTGTATTCATATCAAGAAAACTGATCTACGAATTTAAACAAATAAATTCATGCAACTATAAGCAAATAAATCAAACAAATCGTTATATTGATATCAATGAATTACATGAGACTGGTGCAAAATATATTGCGTTTTCAAGCTTCGCTCGCTTCTACCGCCAAAATCGTGTCCGTTGACTTTCCAGATATCCGATCCCTCGGATAATTATTTTGCGAGTGAATTTCTTCTAAATTCGACCTCGGAGTCTCCTGCCTTTATTTTCTCTTGAGAAAAGCGTAGATTGACATAAAATTATCGATGGGACAGATTAAAAACCAAGAAATTTCGTGTGGGAATCACGCCCCTTATTTAGCGTAACCAGTCCGGATTAAATATCTCTCCCGCCTTTTCTAACTAGGCGCCAAAATTGTAGTCTGCGTGGCCTCTAAATTCCCAAATAACTAATATTGGAAAATCTCAAATCTGACAATTCCGATACAAGATCGAAAATTTTCCCTATCCTTACAGTCTGTCTGACTTGTTAAATAAACGAATGCTTAATTAAGAATCGTTTCTGTCCTGACACAGCCATTAACAATCCGTGCATTATGGTGATTTAACACACCACGGTCGCCATAAATCTAATTAATCGTTCACCTGCCCAAATTAATGTGCTCTTCATAGATCGACAGAGATTTGCTCCCTTACACTGGGAATAGATCATTACTCCCCTCTCGTTATGTCAGATATCGTTCTATCGGAATTCAAACAGATACCAAAGGCTCTCTGATCAAGCCAAACACGGCAGACTATAAAGAAACCTAGTATCATAAGATTAATGTACTTCCTAACGGCTATTTCAACCTGACTCACATTAACATCCCACGAGACATAACAGTTCCGTTCTCGTCTCAATTACACAAATGAATGAATGAAATTCATTACATGTCTTAACTACGATAATTTCAGTCAATACACACATTCAAGTCTTTAGCATACATGAAATCTCACTTCATGGCTTAACAACGTTAATTTCAGTCACGACGCACTCAAGTCTTTATCGTACGTGAAATCATCTAAGGTCGGTGAATTCACACGGATTCTCGTAACTCATATCAACTAAGGCAAGGCATGAAATTCTTAGAGTACCTATTTTCCTATAACAATCAAGACGACACATTCAAACAATTCGTCAAACTTATATAAAGAAGATCATTGTACGGATTCATATAGATGAACTCACACAGTTGTATTCATATCAAGAAAATTGATCTACGAATTTAAACAAATAAATTCATGCAAAAAATCAAACAAATCGTTATATTGATCAACGAATTACATGAGACTGGCGCAAAATACCTTGTGTTTTCAAGCTTTGCTCGCTTCTACCGCCAAACTCGTGTCCGTCGACCTTCCAGATATCCGATCCCTTGGATAATTATTTTACGAGTGAATTTCTTCTGAATTCGACCTCGGAGTCTCCTACATTTGTTTTCTCTTGCAGAAAAACGTAGACTAACTAAAATTTTGCGATGGGACATATTAAAACCAAGAATTTCGTGTGGGAATCACGCCCCTTATTTAGCGTAACCAATCCGGATTAAATATATCTCCCGCCTTTTATAGCTAGGCGCCAAAATTGTAGTCTGCGTGACCTTGAGATTTCCAAATAACTGATTCTGGAAAATTTCAAAATCTGATATTTCCGATACAAGATCGAAGTTAACCTTAGCCTACCACTCTTTCTGACTGTTAAATAAACGAATGCTTAATTAAGAATCACTTCTCTCACATGACACAGACATTAAAAATCCGTGGATTATGGCGATTTAACACGCAACGGTCCCCAGAAATCTAATCAATCGTTCACCTGCCCAAATTAATGTGCTCTTCATAGATCGACAGAAATTTGCACCCCTACAATGAACAAGAGCCTTTTAGCATGTACACTCTGTCAAATGATTGCTGAAACTGTACATGAACAAGAACCTTTTAGTATGTACACTGTCAAATGATTGCTGTAACTG
>JAECUM010039017.1:0-31446 GCA_016617855.1 Megalonaias nervosa | reverse complement strand
CGGTTTCTTCCTCCACCATTAATACTGGCCGCCATGTATAGCCTATCGTGTGCTGAAAAAGGGCGTTAAGCCCCACAACAACAACAACAACAACAACATAATATAATTGCACGACCGAAGGCCTTATCCTTATTCTCGCCACGTCCAGATGCAATAGAGAATTTACTTCCATGATTGCCATTCGATCATAAAATATATCTGCCTGAAGAATGTGTTTAAGTTTTCAAAACCTCCACGTTCTGGGTGACCATCGTTACGGTCATCTAGATATATACTTTTTGCACCCGTGCCAGGTGTATTAAACGATTGTTCTCGTTTTCGCTCAATAACGTTTGCACGAAGAAGTGC
Source organism: Megalonaias nervosa (assembly GCA_016617855.1). NCBI lineage: Eukaryota > Metazoa > Mollusca > Bivalvia > Unionida > Unionidae > Megalonaias > Megalonaias nervosa. The sequence goes on along the minus strand of JAECUM010039017.1, from coordinate 31,098 downwards.
CACCTTGTAGAAAAACAATCGAGAAGTTTTTGGTCTCAATTGAGTTAATATTGGTTTTGTGTCTTCTCCGGTAAAGGTAACCAGGGTTGATACAGCGGTGAATTCCACTACCTCGTTGTGGAAAATGTCCAAGAGTGTTGTCACACATGGAGGTGCTTTCAACGATTGGGCATTTTTACGTGCTAATGCAGTGATACAAGGCAGACTTCGAATTGGTGTTGGTACATCAGGGTGGTCCCAACAGTTTATTTCTATTTGGCCAATAACAAGATTATTATGCTCCAGAGTATACGAGGGACTGGCGATGTTATAGTTTTGTAGCAGATATTCGTGAAGTGGAAAGCAATAACTAGCGTCTTTAAATGTTAATAGACATTTTATATAATATTGAATGTATTTCAGCGTAAAGTCAATAAGTGTTTGCAGGGCTTTTGTTGAGGAAGATCTGTTTCCAGCTAATACATGCACGCTTCAACAAGATGACCACATATGGACCGTCCAGACAAGTTTTCGTCGGTATACTCAAATAAAATAGTTGATGACGATGGGCGCTAGTACCCTGAATTAAATAATCCGCACATTGAAATGGTGGTGCAAGTGCATATGAGTCTAATTACAATAAAGTATTTGTTGTCAACATATATGCAATCCAATGAGCGCCTGGTCCTTTTGTTAAATCCAAGTTAACAATACCGGTTTCACGCGTGTATGGCACAATCGATGCAAGTTCATTTCGCATAAAAACACTGCGAAAATGCTTGACTTATTTTGCCATCGAGAGTAAATCAAGATTGGTTAATGGACGTTTGGCTTTCTGCATAATTGAACGTCTCTGTCTGATGGTATTCGACGACTTGTTCCTGGCAATCGAAGGCCTTTTCCTTTTTTATGTACCTTCTAGGTCTATTGCCGAACGCTTTTTCGAAAGCCATTAGGGATGCAGTTCCAACAGTCCAAAAATGCTGCTGTCAACGCTGGAATAGCTGCAAGGATAGTAAATATTCCACTGGTCTGTTGAAATTACATCACCTCTGATTTGGGTAATTTTAATGTCACCGAGATAATTTTTTTTTTTTTGTTTGGTCTCATGAAGCTGATTAAGTTGTGTTCGGGTCAGTTACATTGGAACAATTCCAGCTAATTTTACTGGAGACAGTTTCAGTGTTACTCCACAATTGTTTTTATGGCGCTTTTCATTTTCACCAGAAATGTTTCACAAAATCGACCTTTACTTCATGATATGACATTGTCATTTAAAGACGTATCAGTTTCGATTGCTCAGTTTTCTACAGGCGTCAAGGACCCTCAATCGACCACCCGCACCCTCTAACAACATAGTCTTGTCAGAAAGAATCACAGCAATACATTTGTGACCACGCATGACGAGTATAGAAGCTCCAGAAATGTCGGCAAGAACATGCCCACCGACAAGAGCATGCATGTCGAAAACGGATTGACTGAACAAATCAATGTGTTCTGATCAAAAGTAATAGATTGGGTACAATGTATGAAAGTTGTGTTTGGAAATTTGTAAACCCGTGTCAATGTTTTAATTCCAGTCCATATGTGACCACAAATTGTGATGTGCACGTGAGGTTCTCTGTGTAGTTAAGCGAACTTTTTTCAGAGGGTTACTGTTGCCCCTCTAACAGCATTGAAACTTCAGACACTCCAAGTTTGTCAATGCAGTCTGGTGTCATTTATTTTCCCGATCCATAATTTTAAATGCCACGGACATATGTTTTGGTGCAATAAGACTGAGTTGGGTATTTATTTGCCTTGTTAATTTTCTCACAATATCACTTCTGGGATGCACATCTGTGGTATATGCGAGAAATGAGAGTGTTGAAGCTTTTCCAGATTGCATAAAAGATAACAAAAGTGATTATTTAGAGAGTAAATGGGATCGTACAGACATCCACAATGTTAATGTTTCTAATACAACTTTGCCAGTATTACCTCCTGTACGCCAAATTGCGTGCTTACGAACTCATGTGACCGTGTGTTTTGCCCCAAAAATAATATTGCGAGCGTCTCTGCAAGACCCAAATACGTGAATGAGAGAAAACTGAACTAAAAAAAACGCAACGCGTCCCTAATAAGATGTAATCGACCCTTTGCAAATTCCAAGGTTGTAACTGGTATTGGAACTATGCATTGCAGTGACGCCAGGGGCACCATGTATGGCATCCATACCAGCAGGTTGTGTGTGTGTGTGTGTGTGTGTGTGTGTGTGTGTGTGTGTGTGTTCTGACATGTCAAATGAACTAAAAGATGAAATCATGTTTATTATGTGTACCAAATTTTCACATGTTTATTTTCAACGTATGTGGCTCACTTGTTAAACATGCATTGCCCACAACATAGTTATAGTACAAGGCTTGATTAAATGGCGATTATTCACTTTATTTAGATCATCCTACCCCAACATTCCTTGGAAGGTTATTATTTACACGCCCCAAAAATAAACGCTGAAGTACTGGGGCATTTTTGGACGAAGTCAAACGGAAGGTGGAATCCGGTACAAACTGGATTGAATATTGCGCTCAGTGATGTCACAATGAAAGCTGCGCATATTAAAACAAATTTGGACTACCCTGTTATTTGTTTATTATAGCCTATATCTTCTTGTCTTGACATAGCTTGGTACCTGGCCACCATTGTAATAGTCCATAGCGACCAATAATTGTGGTCTGCAATTTTTTGGTGACATTTAAGGTGAAGAGGATTCAACAATCAGGATTGAACAGACTTTGGTGAAAATATATTAGTATTACATTTTAGAACAACAATACATATTTAATTTAATTTGAGTAAATGTGCTTACATGGCCACATTGACATGTACTTTAGACATGTATAAGGTCAGATATTTGGACACATGTTTCTGTATTTGTTTAAATAACTGACTTATATCACAATGACGCACAATGACTTCAGGTACAGGCGCGTCATTGTATTATCTTCGATAGTACACCTTTTAATGCATGACGCGAGTATTTTTGTGGATATTATATTCCGCGCATGGTAGCAATAGGTTCTGTTTACGGCTGAGGACGAAAAGGATACCAATAGAGACTGACCGGACCATACAAGAAGGATCAAACAAATCATTCAGAGCGGAGTTTTTCTCGGTTCATACTTAATCAAACTTACAATAAATAAATAATACTTTTTCACCTAAAAACGATAAAATAATTAGAGTCCTCCCCCCCAAAAATCCCAATCCGTTAAATATATTCATTTTCCTGTGCTTGAAGCCATGAACATGACGACCAATACACACAATGTGCGTGCAGTCAAACGCAAAAAGGTCAACAGATTTCTGGCAAGTTGGCACAATTTCACCCCCAGTCAGTAAGTACATCATACATACACTATTTATCGGACAGTGGGGTCATTTTATATAATTTAAATCCATGGTGGATAAATACACAAATTAATAAAAGTGTGTGACCCTTTCCTATTTTCAAGTCGTGTGCCTGTATTTGCCACTGTCAAAATTAGAGAGTAGCTCAAACCAAAATTAACGTACCGATTTTGCTCAAAAACGTAATTCTTCCAAAGTTATAATGTATACGGTTAATGAGAGTTATTTAGCCCTATAATGTAGACTAAGACTTTTCACTGAGGTGGATCTAGAAGCAGGGGAGAGGGAGAAAGGAGCAGTCTCCATCACGTATGGACCGGAGACCAAAGCACGAAGTGAAACAACATACTCAATATAAAGTGGCCGATTTATGCTGACAACAACTGATGACAAACGCCTGAATTAAGATCGGTTAAATCAATGCATTTACAGCATATACAAAAAGAGAGGCAGAGAGGGAACGAGAGATTGCAAACTGCAAATATCCATTAAAATTGGCCAAGACTAACTTTTTCAAAGAAATAATCGGGTTAGATTTAAACATTTCGACCAACCAGGTAAGTTTTAATCCTTTACTTTAATGGGCTTTATTGGCCTTGACTTTATTGGCCTTGACTTCCCTTCCAAAACACACTCAGCAGTCTCTATCAATTACAGCGCACCTTCAGCGGAATATTTGGCCACTCGTTCTTATCAACAAAGACAGCTTTCGCATTTTGAGGAAGCGGCAGCTTAAATGCTTAGAGTCTATTAAAACAAGCTGGAACTGAACAGAAAACGTATTTTCATGAAAGTTATTTTAGGGACCAGTATCATATAAATGATAATTAGTCGACTTGCATAATCTCAAGGCGGTAACGCTTTAATAGTTACCTGAACCTTACCTTACCAGTTGTTGCTTTTAAAAATGCTAAAATATGTGTACTTGTTTACATGTTACTTGGATGAGAATATTATGAAATATCAGGACTTTCTTGTTGTTGTTGTTGTTGTTGTTGTTGTTGTTGTTGTGTGTGTGTGTGTGTGTGTGTGTGTGTAATTGAACGAACTTTTATCTTTTCATTTTCCATGTTTTCTGTTGAATAAAGTATCGTCATTCACAGCATTATGTTTTTATCACTACACACAAGAAATGCAATTTCCAAGATACTGCACCTGTAGTCATTGTAAACTAACATCAGATTGCAATTTGTTTCACCGATGATTCTCTGCTTTTGTTATGAAAAGTTGACAAGTGGTCGGGGACAAATTCAGACGACCCAGTCAGATTGCAGAAAAGCTGTCAATCATGATGGAAACGGAAGCTGTGTAATTATTTGGGGATACGTAACAATATCTGGTACAAAACGCATAACAAAAATTATTTAAAAATATGTTTCTAAACATCCAGGAACAACAAACAAAGGGGAATTATATTATTTAAATTTTCATCATCTTCGTCGTTCTTTTTCTGTCCGCCCATTAGATCTCTTACCATCCTTCAGCTCGCCGTGTAAGATCTTCCTTGGTAGTCGTTCGTCTGATATCCTGGTGACGTGGCCTGCCCATCGCAACTGTGATTTCATCAACAGAGTCTGGATGCTTGGAATGCCGGCCCATTTGAGAACCCAAGTGTGATGGGACCCTGTCCTACCATCTTATTAGTTTTCTGAAGCAGCCCATTTGAGAATGATTCTGCTTCTTGGCATGTCATGTGCACCTGTAAGACTCTATGTCTAAATTTATATAACAGAATTAAGAGAAAACAACAATTTATATATCTATGATACAAAGTGAAAATCAAAGACACCTAAAGTTTTGTTAATTAAATCCCAAATAATCCTAAATATCTTATCAAACGTTCAAACGTAAAGGCAGTTGAGAATGAATTTCAATAGTCTTGAATATTCTGATGTGCCACAATGATGCAATTCAGCGTATCTTTGAATGAGCTCACAATAATTCAAAAATAATGTGCTAATCGAAAGTGAACGAGTAATTCCAATCAACAACTTTTAAAAACATTCCTCTCGAATTATATCTGAACACAATTGTAAACTGATAACAAATGGATTCAAGAGACTGATGAAAGGTAGGATCGAAATATTTATTTATCAAGTCCCTACTTATACACATTTTCACTTGACCTAGATAGGGGTCATTCCAAAGGAAAATTTAAATCAAATTGTCAACAAGTGAGTATATAGAATATTATAGAGTCAATTGCTACATCAACATGCTATTTACAACCCAACGTCATGAACAAAAAAGTAGTCATGTAAACATCATGTTTACAAATGACCATTATCTTAAAATATAAAATACAATCATGGACAATAGTTGAGCACACAATATACATATACAGGTATTAACTTTTCAGACATTAACTTGGATATACAATTCAAATCTATCGGTAGCACACAATAGAACCTGAATAGTGATATAATTTTGGATTTTAATGCCAGAAATCAAAAGTTTGTGATGTTATGCTCATTTATTCTATATTTTTGTCAAGTCTTTGTTTGATTAAATGAGTTTTTCTTACGACCATTGTTGATAAACGTTACAAACACTTCGTATTATAATGGGAACCTCCGACAACTGCAAAATTGCCACTACCCTTGTATCACAAGTATGTAGATACAAATTTAGAAATGACTAAGATGTCTGAAAATCACGTAACCCCGCTTAACAAGGTAATATTTTCTGACTAATGATATAGTTTTACCATTCTGTAATCGATGCCCATTCAGAATCTAATAATGCCTAGATTGTTAAAACGTTTTTGTAAGATACAACAAGTTCGTGTAATTCGTATTTGTTCGTTATTATTATTATTATTATTATTATTATTATTATTATTATTATTAACTAACGAGTGTCTATGTCAAACGAAAAGAATATCCATGCTCACACGATTTGTCTCATCCCTCGAATTTTTTCTGCGGAGTCAAGGATGAAACCAGGTGTAAACATTGGCTGGGTACGTGAAATTCTCGTGTCCACGAAATGTATGCACACATGCATGGTTTTAGGGTAGGTATAATCTATAGTTTGTAAGGTAGAAAGCAGAGACAAATTCCTTCTGGTTAGGGATAGACAAGGTGGCCACTGTATATTGAATATCGGAATTACAATCTCGTGAGAAACAGATAGATATATTGTTTCACTTGTATGGATATCAGTAATTTCCAGGTTAAACTCCAATGGCTGCGTCACTTAATGGCGAGAGACTTATGAATTAAGAAAAAATGCAACATTGAAACGATACATTTATCCTTTGAAATAGACACACATTTAAAAATTGTTATAACTTTAAAATATTTCAAAACGAAGAAGACTTTTATGTGTATGTGCCTTGTTTACCAGCTGATCAGTGCCTGTAATGAAGGGTAGCGTCTAGAATTAATGAGGGTGGTTGTTGTAATGAATCAACTGAAATATCAAGACTTTCTAAATTAGATGTGTTATCAAACCTCTGTTAAGCATGTATTTGATATAATTTTATCGTTTAATTCTGGGCAGGATTACCTATGATTGAAATAGATGGAGACTGCAAGTTAGTAAAGATAAATATTATTGCATTAGCCGTTACAATAATCACAATACCCCACATTCACCTCATTGTTATTACTCATTTCCAGGAATAAGAGATCAAACGTCAATATTATCGTGATATGTTTTTACCATTCAGTATGAAAGAGGAGCTGTTAAAGAGTAAGTCGTATCAGACATCTCCAAGTTTATTACACCAAAAAATATTTAACATATGTCCCGATTATAATATTTTTCCATAATAAAACATACACAACAAAATACTGAAACAAACACACCATTATTTATTTGAACACAATTACTACCAGTCTATTTTTAAATAAATGCATGCCATGTTTCGACATTTGTCCGTTCTTAACTTTAGATACATGGAAAGAAAAAAAATAGTTTGTAAATTTCTACAGCTATAATCAAAAGTAAATAAACAACCTAGCATTGTGTGTGTGTGTGTGTGTGTGTCTGTGTGTGTGTGTGTGTGAGAGAGAGAGAGAGAGAGAGAGAGAGAGAGAGAGAGAGAGAGTTTTCGCAGGGATGTTTGTAAATGAATCCATTATGATATGACTTGATACCGTTTCTTCTCGTTCCGGAAAGGTGGTGCTAAGTAATGTTATTCGGGGCAAAACTTGTGTTCCTAGTTCTTAATTTTTAACGGTCTGTATACGTTGTTCCTAACCAGGAAGATATGTCTGGTATACATTCAGCTCGATTTGAAATATTTCCGCAAAGATCATCTGAAGAAAACAGGATATTAGTAATTAATTGACATTGATTCCTGAATTTTATTTATTTGTTTTTGTCAAATGGCTACCGCAATTGCCAAGTCAATGTGTAAAGGCAACCAGAGCTGTAAAAAATGTTTGGATGTGTTTTCTACGTCCCGCCAGCTATCGTGTTTGCATTCTTTCTGTGAATGCTGTCTTCGTGACTATTTAACAAAATGTGATAGCGCTACGGTGGGTCCATTTATAGAGTTTATGTGCCCTGTGTGCAGAGCAGTTACTAGACTTGAAAATAACGATAAACGTGTGGGAAAATGGGATCCGGTATTTGTCCAGAATCCCGCTTCTTTAGTGACAGGCTCGAAAGCGAAAATTGAAAGATCATGCAACACCTGCCCTCAAGTTACCAACCCTGCTACAAAATTCTGTATTGCATGTGAAGAGTTCATGTGTGAGAATTGCTCTAAATGCCATCAAAAAATGAAAATGAGTCGACAGCATCAATTAGTAACAGTGGATGAAATGGAGACGGATCCAAACAGTCTAGTGAGGTTCGCCGAGGGTCTACGGTGTGCAGAACATAACGATAAGGAAAAGGAGTTTTACTGCACTAGTCACAACGCTGCCTGTTGTGCCAAATGTTCATTTCTTTATCATAGAACTTGCAACGAGGTACTCGAATTAAATGCCCATGTTACCAACCTACTGAAGGAAATCAATCCTCCGAAAATAATGGAAGAAATGCGAGAGCTACAGGACCATCTCAGTAAGTTTTTAGATATGAATAAGGCAAATATAAGCAGTCTTAAGTCACAGGTCAATAATATTTCAACCGAAATTGGAAAAGTCAGAAACAAGATCAATGCAATGCTAAATGACATTGAGAAACTGGCTCAAAGTGAAGGAAACAAAATCTACAAGGCTGAAATGATCAAGAGACAAGAGGGAAATCGTCAATGTCAATCGTTTATAAATGCTATTAGAAAGTCCTATGCTCTTCTAGAGACGGTCAGTAGACACGGGACGGACACACAGCAATTTCTGGTGGCTAGCAAGACCATGAAACAGGTTCAAGCTTACAAAAATCAGATTCAAGAGAAATTTGTGAGAGTAGATTCCATCAAATTAATACTTGAATTCGACAGCCACTTGAATGCCGCACTCTCACAAGATGGAAATGGGCTCGTGAAGGTAGTATGCAAAGAGGAGAGAGAGATCTTGCATTCTGCAAGCACCTCTTTACCACTTCGAGAACGTATGGTTGAGCTGTCTCGAGTAATAAATGTTAACTGTCCAAATGGCAATAACCCTTACTACAGAGGTATTACCCATTTACATGGTGGAGAAATAGTTCTTGCTGATACTAATAACAACACATGCTGTCTGTACGATTCTTCATACAACTTTATCACCATGTACGCATTGCCTTTCAGTCCATATGACATCTGTTTATTAGATGACAATGAAGTCGCTGTTACGATGCCATTAAAGAATACAATCCAGTTTCTGTCCATCAAAGACCACCTCATTAAGGATACAGCCAGGGTCACAACCAGGTACGAATGTGATGGTGTGGCTGCTGCCAACAAGATGGAGATTGTAGTGGCTGGTCATTGTGGTGACGATGGCTTGGGCACCAAGTGTTACTGGAGCCTTATCTCGAAAGATGGTAAGGAGAAATTTCATCATCAATTTGATTGTCCGAGGACAACCCAAGCTTACATCGCTCTGAATACATCCAAGTCACGTGTCTATATATCTGTTTGTGGTGGACATGCTGTGTATTGTTTTGGCCTGATAGATAGAAGATATTATTTTATGTACAAAGCCAATGACCTGATGTATCCACTTGGTGTAGCCGTGGATATGGAAGACAATATCTATATCGTGGGAGGTCATTCAGACAACATCCATAAACTGACACCAGATGGCACTATCCTTCAGGTGATCTCTTCTGGGATTCCTAACAAGCCCAGCAGGATTTCCTTCAGTGCGAATCAAGACCAGTTTATTCTCACAAATAATTCAAAATGCAAAAGCCTTCACTACTTTACACACAAGTAATACATCCTTCTCCGAAGATATTTAACAATCGATAACGTAGTAATTTCCTAACGGATGAAATGACATTCTTCTTTTTATGATCAGAAGTGCAAGAACAACTAAAGTAAGGATGAATTGCTGACTGTACAATGTATACGTTTCAAGATTCGCTAATGGACATATTTATTAGAATGAAAGCAAACAATTCATCATAAGTATTTTTGTAAATATATGACCACGCATAGCAGGGTTACTGAAACAGAGTGTTCAAGAGAGAGAGAGAGAGAGAGAGAGAGAGAGAGAGAGAGAGAGATTGTAGAAAAAATGACAGGTGTTGCAAGCAAGTAGGTTAGTATAGCCGTATTTATACAGATAGCGTGCTTCGAACGTGGTAAAGAAACTCTAAGAATGCACGCTAGTGTAGCCGTATATGTACAGACTGCATATATATATATATATATATATATATATATATATATATATATATATATATATATATATACACATATACCAAGTTAGCTTAAACTTGTTTACTCTTATTGGATGTTATGATATCGAGTGCTGCTGTTTAATGAAGCTTTCAAGAACGAAAATAAATTCTGCAAAGTGAAAATAATGAGTAGCATTCGTTTTAGATTTTAATGAGTGTTGCTACGGTAGAGCAATGTTTTCCTGGAATTCTGCGTGAATTATAGTCATCGAAACAGAGATCCAGAATCTAAATTTGTATTAACATAGGTCTTAACGGTCAGTGTGTTAAAAGGATTGTTCTAGCGGCCATCTTTTTTCTTGTTTACAGATAAGACTTATAATACTCACAAGACTTTATTACACTCAGGTTGTAAAGGCTACGATATATATGAGGTCTATAAGAAAAAGAAAATCAATAGATAGATAGCGTGTAATGATATTACATAACGCTTAACAGAGTTTACCATATTTGGAAAACACAATCTAAAAACCTGCAAATGTTTTTAAGCGTCGTACGTTACCTGTATTCATTAACTGATTTCATTTATCAACGTTAGTCCTGGAAGTGTAAAAGTGTTGTATACATTTTCGTCTTTTGTCGTGAAAATAAGAAAAAGATGAGAGATCGTGATATTCCTCTCCTATTTATTGAGACTGACAAAGTGTGCAATATCTCTACCAGTCTCGACGGGATTCCTATGATTTTCAGTTCTAAATTAGATTAAAGTTTTAGATATGATTTTTGGTAATGATACATAAATATTTTCTAAATCCAAACTCGTTTTAAATAGCGTGTACCTTTAGACCCTTAGATGACATAATGATGTTAGCTGCTCAAGCTTGTATGTATTGATCTTTTAGTCGTTGTTCTACTGTATTTGTTAACCATTTAACTAATACGAAAATTTGATTTGTACATACGTAACTTCACCCAACATTATCTAATATAGATTTTACTTCAGGTAACCACTCAATGTGATACGAATTGTCATCAAAGTGTTTGTATACGAGAGAATACACACAATAAGATAATTTTTCTTCACGACCGCTAACCACTTTAGTCCAATAGTTTATCATGCGACTTTTATTGTTGATAATTCAGGGAAATGATCAATTTCGCCATATACCATATATAGAGGGGTACATTTCTATTTTACATTCAATATACTTCTGAGGAAAGAAAGAAGAAAACATCAAAGTCACGTGTCTACATATCCGTTTGTGGCGCTCATGTTGAAAAAGAAGGCGGGTCTGACAGGCGCAAAACTGTGTTTTGTCTACACCGCTAATGACCTGATGTATCTACTTGGTGTAGCTGTGAACAGGGAGGACAATGTTACGTTGTTAGATATAGCTGTCATTACATCCAAAAAAAAAAATGCCACTATATGGCATTATCTTTTGTATAATCTTTTCTGGGAATCTATAAAATAGCATTTCTCCTTCTTTGAACACAAGTGTGGGGACACAAAAGATGGATTACTGAATAAATATTCATTATAAGTATTTTTCTAACTGTATTGTGAACATTTGCCATAATTGGATACCCACATGCATGCACATACATACATAAATACATACATACATACATACATACATACATATATACATACAGGCGGTTATTTCTCTATACATCCGTCCGGTTTCTAACGGAGAAACCAAACCAATATATATATATATATATATATATATATATATAAAGAGAGCCTCCCACGCCAAGGTTGGTTCGAGTTTAAGTTTCTCTAATCTGTTCAGGATATTTGCTAGTTTCAGTAGTATAGGGTTCGGGAGGCGTAACCCTCCCCTTATATTAGCTATATATAGAGTTTCTTTAAGGAGCGCTTTTTAAAATTCCATATATATCTAATTATATTCTTATTAGAGTTCTTTAGTTTTTTTTTATGTTATCTATATCAATTGATTTTAAAATATAATTCATGTTTGAATATAGGTATATTTTGGCCACATGGACCCGCTCCATTATGCTTAATGGCGTTAATGCCCAGACATCCATATTTTTTTTTTTTCTCCTCATGTCCTTGTAGTTTTCTATTTCAGAGTTTTTTCCAACCCCCCTCCTAGGGCATTAACGTTTTCTTTTACCTGGTGAGGTGGGAGTCCCGGGTGATTCCCCCTCCAGTTTCCTCTTTTTAATATTTCTGTTCATGACTAATTTTTGAGCCTGACGCTTTTCCAAACTTTTCGAATTCTTTTTGTAAATGTTCAAAAGAATTTGCGTCTTTAATAACGTTTGTACAATTATCTGCATGTTGGAGCATTTTATCCCTCCCTTAAATTTGGAATCCGTATTCCTTCAATTTTTAGGTTGTTTCTTATTTTATGACTAAGTATTTATATTGCTATTACGTATAATAGTATAGATACTGGGCCTCACTGATCTTTGTATTTCAAATTCCTCTGTGACAGCTCCATTTACCTGTACCCTTGAAGTTATTTCATTATACAGCATTTCGGTCTATTTTCGAAAGTTCTCTCCGAATCCAAATTTTTCTAAAACCTTTTGCATGTAGTTGAGTTCTAATCTGTCAAAAGCCTTTTCTTGGTCAAATAGTACCATTGCACCCTTTTGCCCTGTTTCAGTTATGTAATCTTCAACTGGTTGTATGTTTTAAATATTATTTGAATGTCCCTCTCATTTTCCTCACAGCTCTGATTTTCATTTATAATCTTCCCCATTCCATTTGCAACTCAATTGGATAGTATTATTGAACTGAGAATGTTATAGTCATTGTTTAGAAGGGAGATCGGCCTCCAAATTTTGAGATCTTCCCTGTCTCCCTTCCCTTTATAAATTAATGTAATTATACCCTCTCTCATAGTTTTTGTCATCACTCCCCTCCCTAGGAACATATTATTGTATATAGATTCTAGAATAGGCGCTAACTCACTCTAAAATGTTTGATAGAATTCTGAGGTGAGTCCATCTTTCTCAGGCGATTTTCATTTTGCCAGGGACATGATAGTCTTTTTTATTTCTTCACTTGAGATGAAAATCACCACATCTGTCCCTGTGTTCTGATGAGATCATCTCGCATTTAGATCATTGAAGATATTCAATGATGATGTTATTATTTATACTCCGTGAAGTGTATAAATCTTGATAATATTTTTGTATACACCTCATAATGTCTTTCTTTTGTAGATTATATACCCCTCCCTTATATTTTCTAAGTGTCCCCACCCCCCTTCTTAGCTTTTCTCTTTTGTATTGGTTTCCATTTCCGGAAAATCTAATAGGGCCACGTCATGGCTTTTGGGGTATAGGATTAACTTATTTCTACCCCCATTTTGGAGTCCTACAATTTCACTAATATTTGTCCCTCTGGTTTTCAAGGACTTAGAATATCAGCCTGTCTGGGACAGTCATTTATTTCCCCAAAGTCTATTTGTTGGCAGCCCTACGGGTGGTACGCCACTAACATATGATGATCCCCACCCTCTTCTAACCTTGTTTCAAAATATTCTTCTAGCTTTACCCCTTCTATATGGGGATTGTTGTTTCGGCATTGCTGAGTCCATCTCACCATGAAAGACTGAGGACATCATTAAATTTGAAAATTACTCTGATGAGTAGTGCTCACTATTACTGTGACAAAATAAAGCATACAATGCAATATAATTTTACGCTTTCCACTAACGAACTTGTGAGTGGCTTGCACATAAAGACAAAATGAAAAGGAATAGTTTGAAAGAAGGGAAAACAAAGAGAGAAAAGTGAAAAAGGAATAAAGGACCAAAAAGAATAGAAAATAAGCGTAAAAATAAGGAAAATTTGCAGAGATACTGAGCACAGGTATTTTGCCAATTTCCTATGGACTTACTTGCTTTTGGGAGGCTATTCCCTGTTTGATCTTTTCAGACCAGTTAGGGTGTCTCCCCCCTTTTTTGAACGGTTATACAATTTTGCATTGTCGTTTTTAAAATTTTGTATTGTTACCCGAAGGGCTAGGGCTTCATCGTAATGTGAATGGTAGTAGCTTTTTCTGTCTTGTTCTTCCGTTCTCCCTTCTTTTTCTTCTATCTACTGTCTTGTTGCAGTTCTTGACCTTCTTTAATTTGTTTAGCTTCTTTTTGTTGTTGTTCTCCTCCTTGACTTTCTTGTTGCTGTTGTGTTGTTGTAAATGGTGTTGTTGTTGCTTCCCATTTTGCTCCAATGACTTCCCTTTAGCTTTTGGAGTCTGGTTTTGCTTTCTTGGGTTCGATAGCTGTTTTGGTTGTTCTTATTCCTCCTTTTTTCCCTTTTGGGTGGGGAAAATCGTCATTTCTGTGACAGAAGTGTGTTCTTCTTTCTCTAAAGTCGTTGGGCATTGTTTTCTTCATGTGTCCTGTCATTCCGCAAATCCTGCATTTTCGATGGTATATGCCTCCCCTATTCCAGGATTTTACTGGAAACCCGTGTAAGAAAAAGACTGACTTCATATTCTTCAGTTCTGCTTTTTCTATTTCCAGAATCCTTATCCCGTTCTTTTTATTGGAATATAGGGATATGTGTCAATTCTAGCATTTGTGACTTTTAGTTGGAACTTTTTTTTTCAAACTTTTATATTGTTACCTGCAGGAGTATTGCTAGCAGCAAATCTGATAGGAGTAGTTCTATTGTCTTTTTTATATATTTTTCCTAATATTGGTGATGGTTCTCTTATCACTGCTGTTTCCCCTCCACTGAAGCATATTAGTTCTAAGAAAAAGTCGAAGAAAACAAACTGACGTGACAATAATCTGTTCACTATGTCCTTAATAACGTATATTTATGTAGTTGATTGGAATAAGGATTAGTTGTGTGGACGAATACCTGATTTTATTTCACAAAATATTTGTGCAGTGATCAGTGAAATGTAGATTCAGTAAAGATTTAATTTTATTGTTATTATGTAACTCATTAAACTGATTGGTGGACATTTTGCACTTCCGACAGTTTTGATTGGCAAATTCTGATTTTATTTGTCTTTACATCTACCTTGTTGTAAGTATTTCATTTGTTTGGACAGCAATAAATTAATTATATATTTAATATGTAGCAAATTTTGGCTCATACCAAACTCTTTGACTTTCTTTAGAATATTTTTCTTGAAATTTGTTTACCAGCTTCACTTACACTGCTTCAGAGTTAAAGTATCATGCTGGCCATATGGAGAATTCAAGGAGGATTCTGTAATTAATAGAATTATGTGAGGCCTGACAGAAATGGTTTCATTACAGTTGTGAGTATCTGTCCAGCGTGACTTTCAAGTTTCTTGATGAGATAAATGACTCTTACCAGTGTCAGGACTGTACATTGCAAGACATGGGACGATCAGCATCATAGCACTTCCCAGCTGGACTTTTATGCCCACAACAGATACTACGAATATTTTATCCTGATCAATTCTTGAACAAAATGTTAAGCTGTGTTATGTTAATGCTTTCTATTTCTTTTAATTACTAGCAATAACCGATTATTTCAATGCCTTTTCATTATACATGAATTTCAAACAAAAGAATTACTGTACATGTTTTATCCTTGTAAGTTAGCACACTGTAATTTTTGTAAACAAATATCCACTCAAAATGTTAAATAAAATGTTTTAGATTTCAAGTTACAAAGATTAAGAGTTTGTCTTCTTTTTGAAGGCTTACAAATATGTCGTTTAAAGCAAATATGACACTCAAAATAGTCAAAACAGATGATGCAAGTACAACCAATAAACTTATGCGTCTTAAAAATTATTTTTGTACTTATGGATACCCACCAGGAACCCTAATATACTGTCATTTCGTGATATGTTCCGGAATTTGTTTCGTAAAAATGACAAAAAGTGACAAGGTTGACGAAATAGATGCTATACTTTGTTTCGTATGTCCTGAAAACACATCCAATTTCATGATGGCAATGAGACACAAAACAGGTGTGGAACATAAAGTATCACCAAGAAAGTAAACAATCCAAAAAGATAGGGAGAACAACATTGTCATACTCATTTGTCATCATCATCATTATTATCATGGTAGTCGTCACTAAATTCATTATCATCAAACGGCATCTATTACATCATCAGCTCTAGAAGGGACTCCAGGTGACTGAATGGTCTTTACAGATCACTCTCATATCTCACCTACGTACACTTGAGTCCGGGGGGCCCCAAGTGGCCCTGTAGTCTAAAGCGCTGTCCGTTACGGATCACTGCCATCGCACCTCTGTCTGCGTTGGTTCGAGTCTAAGATTCGGCGAATGTGGATATGTTAGAAAGCTTGCCAGTAGCTTCTCGTGGGTCGGTGGTTCTTTCCGCGGATTTCCCGGTTTCTTCCTCCACCATTAATACTGGCCGCCATGTATAGCCTATCGTGTGCTGAAAAATGGCGTTAAGCCCCATAACAACAACAACACTTGAGTCCGAGTCTCGTCTGGACCAACATTTACATATGAGAAACATTGCCAGTAGCCTCCCATTGTGTGTCGATGTATATTCCTTGGTCTCCCCAGCTTCCACCTCCACCTTATGGTCGCCTATTATGTACTGAAGAATGGCGTTAAAGTCACAAACCCAAACCAATCGTTATCATCGTCATCATTGTCGTCGTTGTCATATGTAAGGCCGTATAGGGTTTAGTAAAATCCAGACACGTGAAATGGTTGACTGTTACGAGTTCAAGCTTTCCAAGGTCATCATTGAGAAATATATCAACAGCAAGATGATGCAGTCAGTATTTATTCAGTATTGATGCATAGTTTACCATACTGTGAGGTGCTGTGCCAAGTTTTAATAAAATAATTCTAACACAAATCTACATCCATGGCCAGATCATTATCGTCGAAAGCAAGATACACAAAAATAAAATAAGAGGAATTCTTTGCATATTTCAAATTTTTCTACTGGCTAGTAGATAAAATTACGTAGTTTGGTTGAACGAATGTTTTGTTCGTCTTTTTCTTACGTTTGCATCTAATATTTTTATAATTTTACGTCATATTCACATTAGTTATGACAATGGAATATGTTGCTTTTAAATCTGGAAAACTAGGCTCATTCGGACTTGGTCATATACAATATTCCACAAGGTATGTATCATTATACGTATCATTTTCTATACTCTGTATCCTGATACGTATTGCTTCTCAATATCAGAAGCAATCCTTAGCCCTAGATATTTAAAAAGAAAGTGGTTGTAACGTTAGCATGTTCATGAGTGTATTATTACAACGCTATGTAGTCAATATTTCAACTTTTATATATTACGGAAACCGAATCGAAATGTTAAAGCATTTGACTGCCGTAACCTGCATCACAATTAAGGTAAAGACCTATGCATACACACGGTATGAATTGTATTAAATTCATTTTAAAATTCAATACTACAGTGCTTCGATTTTAGGCTGTTTTCCGCATCTGCCAACTTACGTGCCAAATTGGAACATACCAATGCTCATCTCAGCCCTGCGGCTCCCCGCCCTCCCCTTTTATTGCATTATGTAACGAAAATATTTCGCGAGTGAAGTGGAAACATGGTATTGTCACCATTGGTGAAATCACGAGTGGCAATTCAAAATGCTTCCTCATTATGGGTGAAATAGTTCTGTACATCTACTCAAAAAAGTAGATTGTAGTTTTATTATATATATTTCTCAAAGACAAAAGCAATCGATTTGCATGGATTGTCTCCATTCTATGACAATGCGATCAACAGTTACATTACCACATCTATAAACAGGTGTTCCTGTTTTACAATAATTTTGGGACAGTAAAGTTTTTCAAACTTAGCTATGCACATCGTGCTTCGAATTGTGTAATTTGTCAAAGTAATGACTGCATTCGTACGAAAATGAGAGACTTTTTATATTTGTTAACACATTTGATGCGCGGATTGATACTGTTGGGGGTGGTTGTGGTAATGTATAAATATCGCATAGTAGTTATATCGGACAGACTTCAGAACGTAAAATTTTAAACAGAAGATTGTAATGATAACGAGTTACTTTTAATGACTTTCGTTCTTTATTTTGTTTATGTCTATATTCAAACATAATTGTTTTGTGTCTCTTTGGCAAACTTGCAGTTTAGTTCGGTAACAGACGCTGCATTCAATTTTCGATTGTCAGTTAATTTCGGTTTGCAATCAACACCGATCATGGCCCGATTTCCATGTATCCATCGTTTGTAAGCGCAATTGTGATGCGACTTAAAAGTGCAACTGAAATTATTTGTATTCTATATTTAATCACGCAGTGAAACTTCTATATATTTCCATTACAATAAACACGACGTGATAAACAGAATCTTAAATTGGTAATGATTTAATAGTATATTTATGAAACTCGTTGAATAATGCCCAGCATTTGCAAGCCAAGGCGAGCAAAGCTGGACATTGTTCAACTCGTTTCATAAATTAAGTATTAAATCATTAGCTATTTGAGATCCTCTATTTTTCTCATGGTTACCGAATGGCGGGTAACGTCATAGTGACGTTATTCAACTGGACCGGCTGACGTGGAATTTTGTAATTTCTAATCACATTTTCCTGAAACTAATTAATGTGAACGAAGAAAAAATCTAATAAAAACAGATCTTTGTTTCATTGAATAAGAAGTTTGAAAAACCAGCAATCATAAAAGTTTATTCCCGCTTCGCGTCAGTCAGTATATGGTTTGCTGGTTCATAAAATGTGATATCCACCAGAACAATGGTGTATAGTTGTATGGTGTCAGATGGTGACAATGTATCGTACGGCTATCAGTGCGATATGATAATTGTGGAATCCAAACTCGTGTTGAACGAGGAAAATTGGGAAAAGATGATTATTACAGGTAACAAGTGGAATCATTGTTTTAAAAACAAACGTTTGCATCAACGAGTATCAGAGTATAATTTAGAACTAATTATTAATGCATATTCTGCAAAAATAATGCAGCACCGTCCGAGTTTGTTTGCGAAAACACTTAGACTCCACATTCAGAGAACTGTAGGCCATACAATGAAAATTGTAATTTAAGTGTTTTATAAAAGAACTTAATCAATTACTGGAATGACTATGAGGTCAAACATGGAAACAAATGGTCTTGCATGAAATTTATTTCCAAACATTTTCACATTTTCAATGTTTTATTATTTGTTTTTATTGTCATTGGTCATTACAATAAATTTTCATCAGCGTTGCAAACGAGCTCAAAGAACTCTTCAACGCCTTTGGAACGTTTAATTCCTGTCGAATTATTCTTAAGCAAAACGAAATGTAGTGTCACAACATGTCTTGTCCGTAATTAAATCTATCATCGTGCAGCAGATCAGCCAGTTTTTGGTTAAACGGACGGTAGAAATCGTTCAAAATATGTCTTGTCTTAGGTAACATGGGTCCAATACTGACGTCACTATCACTGCGAGTGTTGGCAATTTTCTCCTCCAGGACTCTTTGTATTGTTGTAGTCTGAGTTTCTGTCAAAAAAGAAGAAACATACGAGTCTAATATTATGTATTTTGCAAGCAGATAGTGGGTATAATTTGAAGATTTTCGATGTTCATCCTTCGGTTTAAAATATTTTCACATTGTATGATATTTCTTCCTAACGTTATGTCTCGCCTGCTCGCATAATGCATAAGAAAACAAAGACATAAGCACACAATCTGTACAGCAGTCATATATCTTTTTACAGTATCACATTTAATGTATGAAGTATGTACACCCATTTGAACTAGCGAGTATTAACCGATGAAACCTGAAGTCACTGGACCAAATCTACTAGCTGGCAAATGTCTTTCTCTGCCAACATTATCTTGACAAAATTCAGTATTTAAGTCCACAACATGCAGGTAAAAATGAAGTTCAACTATTGCTTCTCAGATGCATGCGTCGTCGCATGTGAAACTCGAATTCCGTGTTTCTAAAACACTTATTCCCGTGCTGTGACATATAATTGGTAAATGGGAACAGAAAGCTGGAACCCCTACAATAATATATATTATGTTAAATCACCGGATGAATGATGCGCCATAAAGTGACCTCACAATATAATGAATATATATCTGGAACTTGAAAATAGGTCACTATTACCTAATGTTGCTTGCAATCAGCAGTAGCCCCAAATTAGATTTTAAAAATTTTTCTTAGTGTACATAAAATGCTTTTATATGCAAAGCGTCCGAAACGGTAACGACAATAATGGTTTGGGCAAAGAGAACATCAATTTGAAGAGAAATTTTGCACACACAAAAGCAAATTAAGCTGAAATCGCATTTAGCTGATGTAACTGACAGAATATGTTCAATACCGAGGGGCAAGATCCATAAAGATCTCCATCTGTTCCTAACAGTTAATGTGTGTAATGTATCGTAGCTTGGAAATGTCAGAAAACTGTGTACTATGGTAATTATACATTTTCCTAAAGAAAAAAATATTTATAACTAATTTTAACAAAGTTACTATGCAGGTGGTCTTTCTTCAATGCCCTTAAGCCCGAAACACAAAGTATCAAGCATATTCAATTTATATTGTTTGCTTGATCTTGTCCGTGATTAAGAGTAGACTTCTGGCTTAACTATTTTTATGCTTTTTAAGATGTTTACTTGAATTCAGTTTGAGTTCAGGAAATATCCTGGATTGCAATCTTACAATGTTATGAAGGCGAACTTGTTGATTATATTTGATGATACATCAAGACATCCATTATAAATGGCCCATTTTCAGGGCGTTTTGTTGTCATAGGTTAGGTGACAGTCTGTTTATAAAGGATTAGGAAAAATTAAAGTAATTCTTGTTTTGTTATCAGTCTTTGGAAATTTATGATCATAGTTTATAGTTGTGTTCAGTTCTAAATTGAAGGAATTATTTAAATTATTCATTGGATTTACAAAGGCTCATTGACATTTTGGACTTGCACGCTACTTTGGGATTATTGAGGACTCATTCAAAGGCATTTAAGATGATATCATCATGATACACCAAGACATTCAAGATTATTGTGATTCATTCAGAACAATCTATACTTTTGGACCTGTGATATAACATTTAGGATTATGTTGGATGTTATTCACACTACTACAAGTGTCTTTTGCATTTTCACTTTCTATTCTAAGGAAGTCCATTTATTTGTGGACTTTACTAAACGTGTTGATTTCGCGTCATTCTGTTACATAATTTAAGAACACAGAGTCGTAACTAAAGACATAATGACAGGGAGACACGTACACGATATAAACCAATGTAGAAGTATGTATATCAAAGGGAAATAATTTCGTGAAAAATGAATTAGCTCTAAGAGTTATTTCTCTTTTCCATCAGTATATCAAACAGCAAATTTAATTCAGTAACACCTTTATACGTGCTTTAATAATTTTCGCCTTTAATAACATGCTCATAGAAATGTTTTTCTTTTCTTTTAAAGCAAGATAATTAAAGTGAAATAAAAAAATATAATAGACAATTTTTTTCTTCCTTTCGATGACGTTTGTGCAATATCAAATTATTATTTTGTAACCGTTAGTTTGATGACAAAAACACAACAAATTCTATTAAACGATAGCTGGGAAAACAAGTAAATAAATGTCTTGTTTACCAATCATGTATGTGTCCGACTGTTTTTTGTTGTGTTTGTTATGCTACAAGTTACTGCTGTTTGATTATTAGGAACTTTATATTCCATCAAAGGTTTCCTCACTTTAATAAGGTTTAAATGTAAATGTATTACATGTAAATATTGCAATCATATAGAAACCATAATATGCTATATTTGTAGAGTATACTAATATGTTAACTATGTCCTTCCCATTACTGAATCTTATCAACCTCGAACCAATAATTCTTTATCTTCCTTATCTTCCTTGTTGTACAGAACGGCACAGTATGACGGTCTTGCATCAAAAATGATGACTTCTGTTGTACTAGAAAGGCACAGTGTGACGGTCTTGCATGCAAAATGATGACTTCTGTTGTACTATAACGGCACGATATGTCTGTCATGCATCCAAACTGATGACTTTTGTTGTACTAGAACGGCACAGTATGTCCGTCTTGCATCCAAATGATGATTTTGTTGTATTAGAACGGCATAGTATGACGGTCTTGCATCCAAAATAACGACTTGTGTTGTTCTAGAACGACAAAGTATCTGATTGTCACTGTTTTCATTTAGGACTAATCAGGCATCATAACATGTAATTTGGCGCAAATATCTTCTCAATATGACTTTCAAATTAGGAGTAATAGTGATTTTCAAGCTGGACACAGTGGCGGCCATACTGGACCTTAAAGCACCATTTCATTTAGGACATACTAGACTTTGTAAGAAGTCATTTGGTAAAAACTTCTTGTCAATGTGACTTTCCGTTCATGAGGAGTAGAAATCATAAGATACAGGAGATAACTACTGTGGACAGTTATCGACGTTATTGTAGATAACTACTGTGGCAATAATTCGATGTAGATAACTACTGTGGGCATATTCGATGACAGACCGGCATCATTTTCAATTATGATTAACTGGACATGATAATAAGTCCTATGTTGAAAACTTCACGTCTATACGACTTTTTATTCAAGTGTAAAATTTCGTGTTGACTGCCTTGGCGGCCATATTACATGTTAGATAGTCACCATTTTTGTTTAGATTAGCTATGCATCATAGTAAACCTTTTAGTACAAACTTCATGCTGATATGACCATCCGTTCAGGAAGAGAAGCGATAACAATATTTTCAAGATGGCTGCTGTGGTGGCTACATTCAATGTCTGAACTGCAACATTTTTATTTAGGACCAACAAGACCGTGCGTGTGTGTGTGTGTGTGTGTGTGTGTGTGTGTGTGTGTAAAGGTTTAAGGTAATCCTCCATTGACAGAGGATGACTAACTGACGGACGACGGACAAAAGACCATGCCATAAACTCTTCTGGTTTATAACCAATAGAGCTTAAGAAAAACCTGTAACAAATTATTACATAGCACACCTCCACAAAGCCTTCTCGAGTATCCAATTGTAAATAGTAATTATCATATAGACAAGAAATTCAAACTAAAGGGATCGTGACAACACAATTTTGGTTCCCATTTTAATTACAGTAATATTTGCAATATTTTTATTGTTACAGTTTGATATTTAGTTAATATAACTTAAACCTGTTAAAATATTAGAGTCAGTATCGTCCTGGTATAACATTAAAACACCTACCTACCTACCTCCAAAATTACACATTTGAGTACCTATCTACCTACCTGCACACATACATACATACCTACCTACACTGACAAGACACAAAACAAAAGCATCCATTGTTTCTATGATCTAACATTGGACATGCTACAATGATTTATAGAAACAATAGATAAATGCTGGGGTTTTTTTGTATTTATTTGTAAATCAGTGTTCTTAAATCGATGTAAGAAGCTCCACCCCAACATTTGACTGCATAACAATCACAGGCTTTCAGTATCCTCGTTACCACAACTAATAGAACAAAAATAGTTCATGCATCATTTATCAATTTGATTAGCTACCCAACACAGATGGGACCTGACATTAAAAGCATGCAGCAATTCAGCAAATTCCTAGACACATTGACATGTATAAAACAGTTAACCTGCGTAAGGTAATCTATCGCTGTATACAATGCACGATATTTGATATGGAAAGGTTTCAAATGAATAAACAAATTTATTTCTGCGTATAGTTTCACTGGTCAGAAAGGCTAGGATGTATATAGCATGGAGGATTCCATGTGTCCATGAACACAAATTGTTAACTCAAATTAGCAGAGAAATAAATGTAGGTCACAGTGACTTGTTTGGTTGAAAGGGTGTTGTACAAACATACATGTATTTGTGTATCAAGTTTCATGTCTGGAACATAATACCCGAATACATTACCTGTAAGCACGAAGTATATATGTCACAGTTATCTCTTTTTGTACTAAAAATGTACAGTATGCTGGCATGCGCTAAACGCAAACGCCCAACTCAAACCAGCGAAAGGTGAAATATATGTCATGGTGAGCTTATGTTGTTGTGTGTGACAGTAACGGAACTGGATGCAAATTGTCGTTAATTTCACCTTACTAGGATGAACAGAGAATAATAAATGATCAAACAACATTTAAAACTAAGTCAATGAAACGTAAATTATGGATTATACTGACGTACAACTGATATGATATTGTTTTCTGTTTTCATTGGTTTTAACGGCATTTTAAATATATTATTGTCTATATTATGCCGCATATATGTGAGCTAAGTGGTATTCCAAACGACGCACTGACGTAGCCGACCCGGATTGGCATAGGCGGGTAACAACCCCGCAATCCTTGGATTACGAGGCTGCCAGATCGGTGAAGAGTAAGATATAGGTTATAATAACTACTAAAACGAAAGCATAATGATCATCTACCTACCTCCTCTCACAACGTTTCATAATTTTATATAGAACAATATGTACATTGCATCCAAAAATCACATGTGATCGTAAGCTAAAGAAATAATTTAATCCGAACAAGCACAACGTGAAATGTACGTCACAGTGGTCCTTTCAGCTGAGTGTAAAACTAAGAGAGATTTAAACAATCGTCCAGTTTAATGATTCAAGCATAAACAGGGAAAACACAAAATTCAACCAATGTCAGTGAAGCATGAACTATGGCTCACAGTGGCCTATTTTGAGATGATGATGATGATGATGATTTAGTATTCACTACGATGCATCCACTTACTAAGTGTCATACTTTTAGGCATATAAGTATTATACACGAGGTTTGTTGTTGTTGTGGTTGTCATGGGGTTCAATGCCATTTTTCAGCACATGATATGTTATACATGGCGTAAAGTATGACTGGTTGAAGAAGAACCCGGGAAAACCTCAGAAAGAACCACCGACCTACGGGAAGCGACTGACAAGATTTCTCACATACGCACATTGGCCGGGCCCTAGACTCGAACCCATGTAGACAGAGGTGAGATGGCAGCGATCCGTAACGGTGAGCGGTTTAGACTGCTACAGGAGGTTTAAAAGAAACAAACTTTGTGATAATAAACTAAACAACAAACACCTAACATTAAGTAATAACATGTGAAATGTAAGTCTTACGCCAGCAAATTGTAACGTACATGGTACAATAATCTATTTTTGTTGTAATGGGAGGTAATTACAGAGGTAAATGTAATAGTTCAGCTTGATGATTCTAGCCTTGAAACAGAGCTGGAATAATTAAATAAGGACACAAATTTAGCCAAGGGCAATGAAAGCGAAAATATGGGTCACAGTGAGTTACTTTTGTGACGAAGATATAGTACTCATCAAGATACACTCATTATTCATGAGCTAAATTCCAAAACGCAACATAAGCAAGTAAAATTTGAAATTTAGCTCACAATTGCCTTCTTTTGTTGCAGTGGTGTGGTATTAATAGTGCTGCATATAATCATGTAGTTTAATCACTCTATCACTAACAGATCTTGAGAAGTAAACTTACAACACTAAATTTTAGCAATCTCAATGAAGCATGAAAATATGGGTCACAGTGACCATGTTTTATGATGAGAATCTATTATTAGTTAAATTGCATCACCTCGTCAAGCTTCATGCTTCTGTGTATGGCAGTATGTGTACCGAGTGCATAAGAACCTGAACTAAACTCAACAACTTAACAAGAAATGCGCATCTAAACTACATGTTTGTACCAAATTAACCCTCTCAGCGCCATCGCTAAGGGGTAAGTGCTCCGAAACCCGCTCTAAACTGCTGCCTACGACCTGTAAAGATATAATGGCCGAGATGCGTAGTCGATGTGCATATAATGTTGTCTAATCTGTGAAGACGGCAACGCCGTGGTAGTTTATAGGCCCAGTGTACTTCATGGTACTAATAAGCAGTGATCGGGGTAATCGGAAAACTGTTGTTCAACATTTCATATGATTGTGAGAAATACTCTAAATTTACTTCATTCCTTTTCCATGCGCAACTCTTAGTCAAGCCTTTTTAGAAAAAGAATTAACGTTCATTTGACGGCAATCTGGAAATGCGAATTGCCCTTTCTTCTGAATTTATAGCAAGCTTCAGATTCGCCTTAAAATGATGTATAATTTTTGGGGAACATGACTATGCCATAATGATATTCATGAAAAGAGCGATTGAATCTCTATGATTCTTGCACATTTTTTCAGCACAACCACGACTCAGTAATCGTGTCTTGTAATGGTGCTGATGCCTACCTGACTGATAGCCAACATCTGCCTTTTTAATATGTTGATGAGATAATATAATTTATTTGGCTTCTATGAAAAGTTTAATGTTTACATCGGTTACCAAGATAAGTTATGAAATTAGGAGAAGATAACACAACTATACCTCATTTTTTTCCTTCTCTGTTTGGAAGTATATCTCATTGACGTAAATTGATATGCAAACAGCACTCTTGCCAAAATAATCTCATTTAATACTAAGGGACGCTAACATCATTGCATTACCTTAAGGAAGCCAATTAATGGCTTCCTTCTTTGTCTTCGTGGGCGAAAGTCTGGGGTAAAAAGAGGTTTTTCTGCTACTATATCATCTTCGTTAACCAAGGTTCCGATAACCGTATCTACTCCTTGGCGGATCGAACAGCTATATCGTCGTTTTTTGTTAATGTGTTGCCTCCCGTAGTATGCATTTCCAGCTAACCGATAGCGTGGTGCATTGTACACCTGCCGAAACCTGTGGTGGAAATTGACCTAAAAAGGATATTTTGAAAGTTTAACATCGAATAAATGACTATGTATCAGAGGGAAGCCATTACATGTCTATTTGAGTGAAAGGTATTTGTGCAAACCGGGACCGGAACTGGAAGAGTACTTATTTACCAGTTCATTCAAGCTGTGTGCTCCCCTTGTCTAGATCACGTAAGAAAGGTGTTCAAATTTGAACAACTTACTTTTGACTGGATGCAGTGGCTTGCAGCCGCATCCAGTGAAATTCACAGACCCGAAGCACAGAAATATCTGCTCGATATGCCAAGGTGTAACTAGGGTTATTGGATCCTTGGCTAACGTAGATGCTACTATATATGAGTTAGGTGAACGGACACAGAAAGCGTCGAGTAAAAATAATAGTAATTATGTGTCAAAATACTATTTAAAAAACAATATTATCATGGGAAGGGGTGGATGGTGGAAGACAGGAAATCTGGAAGCGGATTACGAGTTGAGTGTTAGCTGGGGTTGAGGGAGGTAAGAGTGAGAACGAGATCTTAAACATACGTGTAAATCAATCAGTCAATCAATCAATCAATCAATGAGAAGGACTAGCGAATTAATGTTACATAGAGAAAGACATACAGACAGAAACAATGAGCGTGTGTTTATGCGTGTCTGCAAGTGTGTATGTGTCTGTATGTCAACGTACCTAAACCCAGGAATCGGAACACAGTTTCCATGGTTTTCTCTGGTCGTTCTGCGTGATCTTCAAGGCGTAGAAAAAGAGTATTATTTCTGGGCATCTTCTTCAGGAAGTCACTGATATAGATGTAGTAGAGTCCTATCCGTAACCGGCAGTCCTTAGATGTAGGAAGTATAGATGTAGTAAAAGCCTTTCGGTAACCGCCAGTTCTCAGAGTTAAAATATATAAATGTAGCAAAAGGCCTATAAGTAACCATCAGTCTTTAGAGCAAAAAGAAGACGGTGTCAGTACAAGTCTAATACCTGTCAGGAAGTCACTGATACAGATGTAGGAAACGTATATCCCTGACCTGCAATCCTCAGAGTTAGACGAGACGTTTTACCATAGCAGCTTATACATTTTAGACTTACGTTAATACAGTATCCCAAAGTCTCTATCAAAGTCAGATTATGTCAATGATATGTGACGCAAGCTTACAAGCTTTAACAATTGTTACGGATATCTGTATCATCTATTTAAACTATATATTATAGATTTTGTTATAGTCATTTGGATTTATTAAGTTCATAGTTTGATTCTTTAATTCATTGGCTGGCTAGCACTAAAGGGAAGTACATTTTGTTGTAAGAATCTCATTCATAAATCAAGGCCGATCACTAAGGTCAGGCAACTATTTTGGTCAAAAATAACACATACTAATTTGAATGTAGGTAACGTAAATATCACGTGAAAGCATGAGTGCATTTGTCATGTAAAGCTGTCATGCATGCCCTCATTGTTGATTGGTTCAATAGTTTGAGAAAGTCAGAACATGACTGTTCCAGTTATTTTGATACGATACGATTTAATTGCTCCAAAATCTTTTAATGAATTAGATTATGTTGAGTTGATGCGTATATAGAGGCTATATAGTACGAATACACGCACCACATACGCTATTCTTTAGTCTATGCCAGTTTTATAAGAGCCGTTGAGAAGAAATGGTGATTATTTAGAATGTTTATTCATTGCATCCAGCAGAGTGGAAATTCTGTAATCAAAACAGTCAGTACTTAATCGGATTATGTAACTTTATTCAAGGATTTAAATATTAAAATAATTCCACTGGATTATGTGAAACTTTCAGTGATATTCTACATTCACGGGATTACCTTGAAATAAAAACACTTGGATGTAGAACTGATTCTTCAGTAGTGCTAGCGCGGTAGCACATAAACACATTAGAACCCTAATTCGTAATATATTGGAACTGTTTCCGGGTTAGTGAGAAATTGACAGGATAATTTAGGATATTCTAGGAATTCATACATTGTAAGTAATTTTTCATTCTTTCACTTTGTTTGAAATAATATTTATATAAATAAGTTTATATTTTTGGAAAATTGAATGCTCGTTGGGCTTTGTCTTGTGACTTCAGTGTAAGCCGATAGACGTAACACACTGTTTGATATCAGCGTAGAAACTTTACCTCTGTTGTAATATTATACCAAGCTTTTAGTTGAATCCAGCAACATGATAAAACTGTGTCACTTTCAAACTTGCATACGAAACTTTAACATTGTTCACAATATAAACAAAACAAACCATTTTCGCTTAAGCAGGCAAGACATGAACTGACAGCATATCAGTGCATACACTTTAGACTTGTAGTATCAGTGCATACACTTTAGACCTATAGTATCGGTACATACAGTTTAGATCTATGGTATCAGTGCATACAATTTAAACCTACAGTATCACTGCATACAATTCAGACCTATAGTATCAATGCATACAATTTAGACCTATAGTATCAGTGCATACAATTTAGACAGTGCATACAATTTAGACCTGTAGTATCAGTGCATACAATTTAGACAGTGCATACAATTTAGACCTATAGTATCAGTGCATACAATTTAGACCTATAGTATCAATGCATACAATTTAGACCTATAGTATCAGTGCATACAATTTAGACCTATAGTATCAGTTCATACAAATTTAGACCTATAGTATCAGTGCATACAAATTTAGACCTATAGTATCAGTGTATACAATTCATACCATTAGCAAAAGTTACTCTAAAATTTCAGCTGAATGTAGCTATTTGAACAAAAAACTTGCACACTTTATACTGTGATGAAACACATTTTAAGCCTAATTAGTTGAGGCAGGCAAAACAATCCCCTAGCAAATCACGTCATAAACTTTAGACCTATAATACATTATCTCAGTTTCACTTGAATGTAGAAGATATGTCATTTTCAGAAGCGTCAACTCCAAACTTTAACATTGTTAACGACGCTGAAGAGTGACTTATATTATGTCCTACTTACCTAGGGGAGACAAAAAGAAATCATATTGTCAATGAGTGATTCATCCAGACCAATGTTTTGCATTTCTACAAGTTAACCGCTCTTCTCACGAAATATGGTGACTAGAAATCTTAGAAATCATAGTATAAGGTATAAAGGTTAAATGTAAGTAACCATATCACCCATAGCTAAATTCTCGGGAACGTTCACTTAAATTATTGGTTTAATAATCTACTAAATTTCTCTTATAGGTAAGTATGCAAACCTGAGTGGTGTACTGATTTCTCGCATGAAGTATTCACAATAAGTGTAACTAATGGTGTAATAGTGTAATTCGTCTTTTTTAGTTCCGTTATTATAACTATTCGCAATTATAAGAACTGCAATTCATATTTTACAGATTCATGAAGCTTAAATCTGATCACCCGCTACAACAACGGGCTTCTTTAAGGCGGGTCAAACAGTGCATGCTAGATTTGCAGGTTTCATGACCTTGTGCATACTGTAAAATAATAAGTTTAATTCTCTTATAACAAATGGGTTTGGCCTATTATCGAATACATCCATTATATCGTTATTATAAAACCGGAAAACTTGTTTTGCATAATTCTCTCATAACAAAGCATGCAAGTGCAGCATGTTCTTGAGTTCAAACAATTAGAGACAAGATCACCCTACTAATGTGCATGAATTTTGCTTTATATTATTTTGTAAAATGTTTAACTCACCCAAGAGTTAACTCTGATAATTCCGTATTGCAAGTTCGATTCAAATCTATCTCCAAATAGAGGCTCTGGTGCAATCAAACGCTCAACAAATCAAACAACATATCACAACATCGTATGCCAAGATTTGGGGCAATAATGTCAAGTTTCTTATTTCAAGATGTTGTTGATTGAAGTCCAAGCAGCATTTTTCACCATGTTTAATGATAAAATATCTAGAAAGGCCAGCATATCCGAGTAGCAACCAGCTGAAACTTCATAAACCACATACGAAGTTTCGTCTACAATTGTCATACTTCTTAACATATATTTTATTAATAATTTGTCTATCTTGTATATGCATAATGGTTCTGGATAGTGCAATATAGTGATTAGTACACGCAATGAAATCGTCAAACCAATGACTGACTACGACTCAAGTCAAGTGATATTTCTGTCTGTTAAAAATAACTGGTCATAATAAGTCCCATGCATATACGTTTGAAGTTGCTGCTTGTTTATAGTTTTTTAATGAGCAGAATGAAGCTATCGCTAGCATCAAACAGGCGACTGTTAGTGAATATTGTCTGTTTTTAAACTAGTTACTGATGCAGAA
>JAECUM010039016.1:0-35383 GCA_016617855.1 Megalonaias nervosa | reverse complement strand
GAAGAAATTCCAAAACAAGATGTTGACGCACTAGTAAAATATTATAAATTTTATCATAAAATCCTCTGGTGTGTAAAAGAATGTTATAAATACTATAGCAAAATACTTCGGATAATATCATATTTACCACTGCTAATGACTAGCTCTGGTATAATTTCAAGTGGAGAATCATTAAATCTGTTTTTGTTAATAATATCAGGCGTTGATGTTTCTCTTGCAACAGCGTGTAAAAAAATTGAACCTCGACTTGTGACTAAAAAAAATGCCTGCAAAACAGCTAGTATAACTTACAAAAAATTACTTGATCAGATACGATCTTACTTACGAGGTGTGAAATATGATATGGACAATTTAATACGCGAGTTTCGTATTATTGACAGTATGTTAACAGATATTCTACCAATGAGAGTCAGCAGGTATAAAAAAGATTATCATAAAATATGGTTAGAACAGTAGATCATTATCAAATAAAATATCAACCATATTGTCAATAAATATCATTAAATCGTCTGACCAACCTCTTATTCGTTCGTCATTTTCAATTGCGAATAACCATACTGACCCATATTTTGGTGATATATGATATCCAACTTTTTAATACAGTCGCTTATTATTTTAGGTTTTATGCCAGTATACCATTAGGCTGATTTTATTGAATCAAATCTCTTACAAAATTTGTTTGTTAGATCAAATCCAACATGTCGGATTGAATTATTGTACATTATATATAATATTTCATTGTTTAATATGCAATTTTGTCTAAACTTTAAAATATTTCAGTAGTAGACTAATAGGCTGGCCTTGGATCAGAGACCTAACTCCCCAAAAACAATCAGGTACACAAAATGTCTAATTTATCGGATACACAAAAAATGTTTTACTAGGGGAGTTGGGTCTCTGGTCCAAGATCAGCCTATTAGTCTACTACTAACCTTGCACATGATAATAAAAACTGACAAACTGGGACAATCATATTTCTTCCAAGTGAGAACTTAAAATGGTTCTATATCCTCATTGTATATACTAATTATATATAAAATCCAAACAAAGTAATACAAACATATAAACCCCCTTAACGAAGAAAGGGCATTAATATATTTTTAGTTAATATGGTTGGTTCTAAAAGGTGTAATTGGAGGGGAGAAAGATTTATCTAGCCAATTGTTTCTCCGGGGGAAAACTTGCAACTGGAGGGAGAAAGTACTGGCTAGCTAGTTTTTTTGGAGAGGGAAAGAATCACCTAGCCAATTCTTTCCCCGGGTGGAGCCTGAAGGATGAAAGAATTGGCTTGCCAGTTGTTTATCCCGTGTATCTTGCAGATAAATAGAATAGTGAATAAAGAACGTTGTTGCTATCATTGAATTCCTGAATAATTACATTGGCCACGAAGATTGTGGACATTAGGTTCAACCATAATGGCCCACATTGGTAAATTGGAGAAGTTTTACGAGGTAAATGAGAGTTTCGCAAACTATGTAGAACGCATGGAGCAGTTTATCACGGCGAACGAAGTCAAGGTGGAGAAGGTGGTGACAGTATTTTTGCCAGTCATCGGTCCCTCAGCGTATGGGATCCTCCGAAACCTGGTATCCTCAGATCTACCGAAGAACAAAGGGTACGAGAATCTTGTTGCCGTGTCAAAAATACCACTTCATGTCAAAACCATTCATGATATCGGAAAGGTGTAAGTTTAATATAAGAAATCAGAACGAGGGTGAAACAGTGTCGCTTATGTAGTGGAACTAAAAAGGCTCTCTGTCCACTGTGAATTCTGAGCTTTTCTGTCGGAAGCACTTGAAGACAGTTTAATGTGTGGTTTGACATAAGAAACTATTCAAAAGAAACTTTTGTCAAAATAAAATTTATCTTTAGATGAGGCTATTAAGATGGCTGTGGCTGTGGAGGCAGCACATAAGGATACATACTCATTTAACAGCATCCACTTATGATTATTCAGATTCAAAAGATTAGCTCATGGGATAAGCTCTGCACTAGCCTGTTTCCAGTCGGTCATGGATCAAATTATTTCCAGGGGTAGTCTGTCAGATTGATAATATACTGATCACATCAAGGGATGATTGAAGTCACTTGGAAATTTTGAGCGAAGGCTTCTCAGGCCTGGATAAACAAAACATGAGACTGAGACAAGACAAATGTGTTTTCATGAGGAGAAAGTTGTAGTTGATATGGATGGAATACACAAAACAGAAGAAAAGGCAGACGCTTTGCTAAAAGCAGCCAATCCAAGCACTGTCACTGAACTGAGGTCATACTTAGTACTTATAAACTAGTATGGAGCCTTTCTGCCCAATATATCGATTCTATTGCACCCGTTGCAAGAAGTTTTGAGAAATAACACAAAATGGTCATGGACAAATGAATGCGAACAGCCATTGAGAAAACGTAGATTCTAGTGGTTAAGTGTGATTTTTTTTTTCACACTGTGATGCTGAAACTGAATTGCGACTAGCATGTGACGCAATTTCGTATAGAGTAGGGGCAGTAATTTCCCATGTTATATCTGATAGACAGGAGCCACCTATAGCCTTTGTTTCCAAAACGGTTTAACCAGCGGGGAGAAATTATTCGCAGCTTGAGAAAGAGGCTCTGGGAATCATTATGGAGTTAAAAGTTTTCATAAGTATCTTTATCGAAGGAAATTTACTCTCATCGCAGATCATAAGGATCTAAGCACTATATTAGGACCAAAGAAGAGTATTCCAACATTAGCGGCTGCTAGTATCCAAAGGTGGGCAATCACATTGTCTGCCTATGATTATGAAATTAAGCACAAAAACACAAGATCATGGAAACTGTGACAGCTTGTCAAGATTGCCAATGGAAACAGAGGTGAGGCAGATTGAGTGGAGGGGATGGTGTCATGTCTGGATGACCTACCCATTGAAAGCCAGGATGCCTTGATCCAGTGTTCAGCAAAGTATCTGAATATACAATATATGGGTAGCCATCTTACACTCGTAATGAGGACTTAAAGCCATATTTTACTAGTAAAACAGAACTTTCAGTAGACCAAGTTTTTGCATTACGTCATGGTTATGAGGATTATTATCCCAGCAAGGTATCAAGGACAAATTATGAAGGAGTTACACGATGAGCACATGGGAATGTGCTGAATGAAGGCATTGGGACGCACTTACATATGATGCCCCAAATTGGACACTGCAATCGAAGGAATTATAAAATCATGTTCAGTTTGCCAGTCAATGAGAAAATCAACCCCATCTGAAGCCACGTCACACACATGGGAAGTGGGCAACTAGACAGATGGAAAGAGTTCATATGGATTTTGCTGATTTTTAAAAATTAATCGTTCTTGTTATCATTGATAATGGATTAAACTGATTTCAATTAAGTGTACTGCAAGTGCAGTAACCATTGAGAAATGGAGATTATTATTAGCATCAACATTTTTTTCCAGGAAGAGACAAATATTGATAACGGGCCACATTTCATTTCTCATGAATATATAACATTTATAAGAATGAAAGGATCAAACATGCGCTTAGATCACTTTACCACTCTGCATGAAATGGATTAGCCGAACGTGGAGTTCAAGTTCTGAATCATCATTGAAATCACAAGTAATTGAAGAAAACCAGTCACTGAACAGGAGGCCATTACATCATCGACTTGCTGATTTCCTGTTAAAATACAGAAATACGCCACATACTGTCAGACAAATGGCACCAAGTGAATTGTTCTTAAAAAGACAGTTGAGAAATAGGTTATCTCTAGTCAAACATGATCTAGAAAAGTACGTTATTCAAACGCAGCGGAAGATGGTAGAAAACCATAATAAATATGCTGTGCGCTACTTACGGTTTGAGAAGGATGATGCAATTTCAGTGAAAACAAACCTCAGCCTCGGAAAATGGAAGTGGTTGCCAGGCATCATGCATACAGTGGTTGCGGGAAAAAAAAATATTGTCATGTAGACCATTTGATAACCCGCACAGCTGAAATATCAGCGGCTGGCTCAGTTTGAAACCAATTTAGATGTGGGAAATGCTAGTACACTAAATAACACTGTGAAACGGGCATTAGGTAGTGGAGCAATAAATACACAGGCTCTATCTACACCAGAAACTGGACCTCCAATATAAGCAGAACCGGAGATATCGTTCGTACCAGTCGATAATCCAAAACACCACTAGCTCCACTTGTGTCGGTGGAGAGGAGATATTCATTACGCAAGCATAAAGCTCTTGAGAGACTAGATCTATAAAGAGATATAGAAGATGATTATGAACTGCAAGCAGCTTGTTTTAAATGACATCATTCATGTGCACACAGTGGTCATATTAATTAAACAATTAGACATTTAAGACAAGGCAAAAATTGAGATGATCATGAGACTTGTGATGGACATATGTAGCCGCACATATGCACATGTTGATCTACTCAAGTAATTTAATCATATATAATTCATTAACATTTAATATTTTCTTTTGTTTCATATGTTGAGTTTAGATTATGTTGTAGTATAAAAAATGTTTACATTCTTTTCTAAAAGAAAACGCATTTTACAAAGGGGAAATGTTATATATTAGTAAGAGAAGTACCTTTACATACCAGAGGGAGCAAATAATGCGAACACCGGTAACATTTGGATAGTTCGAATTTTAATGTCTATGCACTCTTGCGGATAAATAAAATAGTAAATAAAGAACGTTGTTGGTCTTCTTGAATTCCCTGAGCTATTATATGACTCAGTGGATCATTGGCTCACATTAACAGTTGTGCGTTCTTAGCTTGTGCAAAAGTAACAAAATACTATTCCGATTGTACTGACTTCTTCTCGTCCATTTTTTGAATGAAGAAATCAGTCATTAATTATTCAGTGTTTGAACTAGTTTTCCTAATAGATATTAACTAATTCTTCGTTGACGAAGGGGACCGAGATCAATGTAATTTATTAGACTGGTTCAATAAACTATATTCGATAGATATTATTAAGCATCTCGTTTGCCTGCACTGACCGTTTCACCCCAGAGTAAACCTTGTTTGAGAAGTCATCAGTGTGTCATTTTGTTCACAGACCTTTACCGTAAAAGTTAAAAAGTTGAGTATTTCAGTGCTAAATTTGCCGCTTCAGGCCTCGACGTTTCTGGATTTGCAATACGTTTTTCCCAAATCCTTAGAAAATGAAGTAGCAGATATTCTGGGAGATTTTTTTCAGAAATTAACTGCTAGCACAGTGCCGTTCGCGATACGGGAGAGGGTAACAGGGATTCATTTGAGTTAACCTTGGTATTGATGGACAGAATATCGTCATACTTTATAAAGGAGTTCATTTGTATACATTCTCCTCTATGAAGCCCGGATATACAAGATCCCTCGTCTTCAGATAGTCCGTTCTTCCGTCCGTCACACAATCTTGTAAACTCAATTAGTTTCGGAGT
This sequence comes from Megalonaias nervosa, assembly GCA_016617855.1. Taxonomy (NCBI): domain Eukaryota; kingdom Metazoa; phylum Mollusca; class Bivalvia; order Unionida; family Unionidae; genus Megalonaias; species Megalonaias nervosa. The sequence goes on along the minus strand of JAECUM010039016.1, from coordinate 29,960 downwards.
CTTTTGTATGGTTGCTTTGAAACTTGATACATTATATGCCCACCATCAAATCACATGAACAGTGACAAATTACCGAGCTCTTACGAGTGTTATAATTTTCAAATAGATTTCCAAGTTTTCTTCTGGATAGATGATTACATATCTTTGTGTTGTATTTGACTACGATGGTCGATTCTGACAACCACAACAATGTTATATGGTTGGAGCAAGAGTCTCTTACCCAAGTGTTTAGCAAAACAAGACATTAAGTCTTGCTCTTGTTCGGGCTATCATGCTAATACTGTTTCCCCTATACTTTTCCTTTTTCCCCACCGCTTGGTTCTGTGTTCCGTGACAGCTATGGTTCCTGTTCTTGATCATCTATAACACTGGAAAGCTGACCAAGACTGATTATGTCCAGTTCTTCGCTATTGTTAATGTAGTTGTTGCGGTTGTTGCTGCATTTAGTGTTGCGATAGTGTGCTGATTTTGTTTTCTTAGCTATATTTCTCAAGGGCGGAATAGCTTATTTAATGGGCAAGTGCAATACGTCCATTAGAAATTATTGTTGCTTAATTTGAAAAGCCCTTGTCGTTTAATTAGACTGATATTATTACAATGGGAACTAGTAAAATGATATGCTGATAAATGTATCAAAGAGAAAATTTATTCATGGTATACGAGATAAAATAAACGCTGATGTTTATTGTATTTATATTAAAGTCTTAAAATATATTTATAACTGTAGATTTAATAATGCATCACCAGATAAGCGTCATTGTAAGTAAGAATTCAAACAACAGTTTGTGTCAGAAAAGTATTCTGCATACATATATTGCACAATGGAGTTTCTTTTGAATAGATTCTGATGTCAATTCGAAATGGCAATTTATACCACACTCTTTTCTAACTGAACATGAACTTATCTCTATCGGCCACTCTACCTATATTAAGGTATGTATTAATATGTTGCTATGCAGTAATCTGTTAAGTATATATATCTACATGCCACAAGGCTTCCATGGGCCTCCACCCCCAAGCTCCCCCTCATCCAATCCTCCGAATTACCTTCCTTCTTATGCAGATGGATCTATATTTTGGAAGAAATTAGACTGTTTCTGTATAGATACAACCACTGAATCATACCACCTATATCGTTCAAGTAGTGCCCGGTTTGCGAAGACCGTCAATCAGTAACAGCAAAAACTATAAAATTTTAAGATGTAATAAGTATTATAAATATTTGTAATGTAATATATTACTTTAGATATCCAGACTTCCATAGTAAAATATATATAGAAAGCCAAGCAGTAGATAGTAGGGTAGAAATATAGATATAAAGAGAGAAATACATTTTCATGTATTAATGGCTGATCATATAAACTTCTGAGTAAGATGTAGAATACGCACGCATGCACACACACACAAACACACACACACACCACACACAAATGGACCTATCAAAGGAGATAACCATGACCTAAACGTAATTTTATTGAAAAATAGGCCCGAGTAACCATATGAGGCACGAGTAGGAAGATGCAAAACTTGTAATATAATAGAAGGGAATTCGACGATTAAATTTAGGGAAGGTAAGATATTTAAAGTTGAACATGATATGGATTACAATTTAAGGACTGTTATTGATGCATTAATAGGTATGAAATGTAAAGCCTTTCGTATTGGTCTGCCAAAAAAGAACTTAGAAATGCACATGCAGCAATGAAAAACAGAAGATTTAAGATTATGAAAAATTAATAAAATCTACGTAATTGTTAAGGAGGGAACTTCAATGTCCTTCCGTTATATAAATTATGTACTGATAATGAATATTTAAGAGAACAAAAGGAACTTTATTTCATACGTACTCTACAGCCAGACTTTAATAGTTCTAAATAATTATTCGAGATAGAAGTAAAATTAACGGGATGTTTTGTACATTGTATCAATACACTGATACATTTTCACATCATGACCGTAGGTAACATATATTGGCTGTTATAATTTGTATGGTCCACTTTATATATTTTATAACAAAATTTAAACTCTGACTATCTTAGTTTGCGTGATTATAGTACCCATGAGCAAATTTATTCACACCATCTGCACAATATCGTTTGTCATCAAAATTACATGATCCAGATTTTATAGCAACATTTGTTTTAATCTTATGATAATTTGAACGCGAGTGACAGATCCTTTTAACGCAGCTTTATAATCATCAAATCCTATCACCTTATTAACATCATTTTTTAAAATTCCTTTTGCTCGTTTATTAACTTTTCATCTGCTAATTTCAGAAAATACATTTTGCTTCTTAGTCCGATAAACTCTGCAATCTGAACAAAGTTAGTTTCATCTTTAAACTTTCCTATCACTGTCTTGTTTTCGTCGCAATGAAATCTGTTTTTCGGACAATCTGAAAGATCAAACAGTTCTTTATGCTAATAAATTTCCTTATACAAATCATCAACAAATATTTGATACATCAGCAAATAGGTGTCTGTGAATAGCAATTCCGGACTAGGCCAAACCTTTTTGACAAAATTATACTGGAACCAGTACATTAGCCAGTTTGATAGTTCCAACAATGCCATTTAATCAAAAATTTACTTATTCACCTTTAAGTTTGTCGTTTTTTTGTGAACTGCTACCAAGTGTTCGTTAAATATTTAAATGCTGACAAAATTATCAGCTGCTTCAATCCTATTTCGTCATTTAACGTTATTGATTATTTCAACATTAATACGTTTTCTGATGTTTTCCACTGTCTTGCCAAACATACTATCGTTCATCAGCTTGAAACGGCTTTTCTCAAATTCTTGTTGTAGCTTCCTCTGTTCTGCTGAATTAACATCAATGTATCCCCGCATCCAAGGTGATTGTTTGAACTTTAAAACTCTGTGAACATTTCGTAGGATTAGTCGATGATCAAGAGATTGTTTCAGGTTTTTATAATGCAGTACGTACCTCTCTTTGTTAAATAAATTCGGACTAATTTATTGACAAAAGATGTTCCGATTTTACATTTTTGTTTGAGCTCGAGTTGCCCTGGAGATAATAGATTGTCGTCTTCAACATTGATTTTGGGCAGAGGGGATACTCATTTTGCTCGCTATGAATTTTTTTTTTTTTTTTTTTTTTTTTTTTTTTTTTAAAATTGTTGTTCACCAATCTGCTTAAAACTACCATATGGCATAGGTTCGGACATTGCTTAATTGTATAAATTATTAGAATCAAGATAAGCAATAAACCTAGAAGTAATATTAGGATCATAGTCTCTCATATATTTGTTGGTGGCCCACGCATATTTCTTTGCTATAACCACCGATTCCACCTCTTATACCTTTCTCTATGAAGCAGCACATGGCAGGGTCAGTCAATAGTTCAAGTTTCATACCGCAGTGTTTTAGCAGGGCGCCCCACGATAATCCAGGTGCAGAATATTACCAAACTGGATCTTGCCCGTAGTCCGTATAACTAACACATCTTGAATTTTCGAAAACGTCAGCTAGTAACAATACGTCTATTATTAAATATAAATCATGACAATCGCCAAGGTTCATACAATCAAACTCGCGAAAAATTATGTTGCCAAACTCGTACCCATTATCACTAATTTGTTTTAGGTTCAGCTTTGAGTTAAACGATTCTTTATTGGGTAAACCTGAGTCATCAAACTTATTCCAATAGTCAAGGTACTTGTAAGGAAAAACTCCTTTTCTTTTCAATAAATTTCATTGCTCACCAAAGTGCTCAATCAAACTATCAAAGTTTCTGCATCTTTTTACTAATCCATCTAATGACGCTGGTGCAAACTGTATACTATCAATTAACCTCAACTTGCCAAGCGACACCGACATACTTTTCAGTATTGTTCGGGATGCACTTAATCTTATTATTGTTGCAGAGTTTGTTTTAGCAGGAGCAACAACATCATGATCACCAAACTCTTCGACAATAATATAAGCATCATATCCTCTCAAATTACGAAAAACTACAAGAACAATGTTAGGCGCTTTATAATGTAGATTGCAACTGTCATGTGATTGACTGCGTTACTTTCCAGCAAGATGGCAATGATCTCAAACGCGATCTTGTCCCTGCGTTTTATCGCAAATGCGACATCGCTCTGCTGACATAAATTCGTTTTCTTGCTTGCGGGTTAGCGGTTTTCAGAGGAACGGGTTTTTCTAACAACCCATAATACCACTGACTTCCCCAATCAGGTCTTTTAGTAACCACTTTGCCGGATCTCTTCCTCTGTAAAGTCTAACAGGTAGCGATAGATCTTTATCAACAGCACAAACAACCTTATAAGCAACACCGCAAGGAACATGTTCTAGTACATTTTTTGTTGAGGATTTATTAGGGTCATAACCAGAACCAAGTACCGTGCATAGAATAGATTCAAATTCAGCATAAATAACAAATGGCACTTTCATCTTATGACTAGAGTTCACAAATTACATTATCTATTCGTCTTCGCGTGACATAGTAATCCTTTGCACACTGGTACAATACTCAAGATGTCGATCTAGCACTTGTTGAAACGTATGTCCGTGCAAACACCTGTAGCAGAAATATTTCTTTTCTGTGTGCTTGCTATATAGCCCTCCGACTAACCCTTTGAAAATCTTGATCCAGACATAATGTCCTTTATAGAACAGTAAGTTTATAGTGTTTTACGACGCTTTTTCACTTACATTTCTCAGGTTAATACCAGCACCGTCTACACCAAACATATCAATGCTCAAGTTGTTTTGCTTTTCGGACTTTTAAATATATTTAAATACAGTTTTGCTAACGTGCTGATTAAAGTAACATCACTCTAATTAGCAGTTTAAGTTTTTCTTGTCAATTGCCTCTTTCAACGTTTTTCAATGAGTGTGCTTTAAAGACTTTACCAGGCAATGCACAACGATAACAACAAAATTAACAATCATTCCAGTTAAAATATTATATAATCCTGCAGACATATTTATCTTCAGTGACTTAATATAGTTTTGTATTTCCTCTATCGTACATGTAATTCTTGACTGAGTATTTCAGGAGAGTCAGCATTCACCAGTGGCTGTATAATACAGGTATGTGAGCTCAGGCCAGACAATACTGCTACGTATCGGCTCGTTCAAAGTAACACAAAGAAAAAGTGAAGACAACAAGCTTTATAAATTTTAACAAAAATAATTTATTTCCCTAGAAAACACGGAGAAGAGGTAAATAGATGAAACGAGACTTACGATTTACGAAGAAGATCCAAAAATTTGTTCTAAATTTGTGAAAACACATAAGTCCTGTGAATAAACAGTTCTAATTTGATATAGTCTGAATCTCAGTTCCGTTGCAAGATGGCGGATGATGACGTCAGACAAAGGCTAACACAAAATGTCCAAAATTTTCACTGTGAATCACAATTTGTATTGTTCTGCTCCAATTTAGAAATAATTTCAACAAATGTCTTTGTCCAAAGCCAGTAGGGTTGTTCTCCAGGGAAAATAATTATTTAGAAAGTAGATAAAATACAACTACCACCACTGACAACACACGTTGTTCCTCGTACGAATGCACAACTCTTTCCACCACAAAAATACCTTTTCCTTAAGGTATTAGAAACTCTTAAGATGTTATGATGTGACTCTCAACTATGACTGACTACGACTATGACTACGACTATAACTGAACTTTCTTACATATAACTAAGCATATAAAAGAAACATACGTCGTTTCATGTACATACGCACGAAAGACACGTGTGATTTCGCAATCCATCTGGACATTACGAAAGCCTGAACAAGTATCAGCCAATCATTTACATAGCTACTGCTAATGTTTACTTGCGACGAATTTACTATCATACAAAGCTCGTGCTTACATGAGTCACATTTACATTTTAAATAAATACGATGTTTCTAACAAACTATTAGACCCATGCAAACATAATCATCACCATAATAATAATAACATTTAGTGATATAAAAATAAAATAAAAATGAAACAAAAAATTAGAAGAATTTAAATTTTAACACATATGTAATTTGACTACAGGGTCGTAACACTACTTCTGAGCTATCAGGCAATCACTATGTTAATACTTCATATGTATCAGGCAATCACATGTGTTAATAAATAAGTTTTTATTTTTAATATTATTGTCCCAAATAAATTTCTCAGTATAAAATAATTTGTTATTGACATTTACACAACCATTTCCTTTATTTATTGGTATTAATTTTACATTTACATGCATGGTCACAAAGGTACTGAACGGTAGTACACAAAACTCATCTATGTGTGAGAAAAACGGATGAAGTGTACACACTGAATATGTCGGATTCTGTGTATATTCTGACAGTGCTGTTTCATATGCAGATAGTCAGTGTTGGTCAATCGATGAATGTCCTTTCAGGCGAGCAAGAATGAATACTGCCAGACTAGTAATCAAATACCCGTAGTCCTGAAATAAAGAAGTGTTTATATAGTCTATAGAACTTTTCATTGGAAAGTTGGTACATGTTTACCATATGTGACAACACGCGTCCGCCATTAAAGTACTGTTACTATATGTGCTGAACAGAGAAAGACTAAAAAGGCAATACTGCGATCAATTTTGTATTCCCTTCTTAATATCAATATGCTTTGATCTGTTAATTCCACAGAAATCACCACATTCGGACTCATACTCATTGGAGTAAACAGTTGTATCAGAATATGATAAATAAACAACATAGTCACTTTAACCATCAAGACTCGTTCACTAAATTTAATTGTCGTATTTCTAGTTGAAGGAAAATCTAGTAATAATCGAAATGCCCCTTTAAATTAAATGTAATGAGGAAATGTTTTAAATGAAACTTTCAAATTGTAATTTACAGAGGAATTCTGACATCTGAAAAATTGCATTTCCAAAGACAAGACCAAAACGAGCAAGCCATCCGAAAATCATACAACTGATGCACATGATGGTTTAATTTTTACTTTACGTCACAGAAATAGAAAAATAACACGCTTCTTATTACTTCTCTCATCTAACTGCAAATAAACCATTACACTTTTTAAAATAATTTAATATATCAATTCGATATAAATGAGAAATGAACACACTGATGGTGTCAAGTGATCGACTTATCTGCAGTTTGTTTTTTGTCCTGCTTTACAGTTTTGCTGTAATAAACTCCTCACTTTCTATTGAATGTATTGTTTATGTTACACCAAATTTCATGTCTTTCAATGTGCATTGATTATTCAGGGTTTTTTATTTGTTGTCGATACAATTTCCAACAAGAGTAACTGACAAATACACAGCAAATTTTATGACAGGAAACATTGTCTACATTTCTATCGAAATTGTTGAACCATACTGAAATTCAAGGCCAATTTATAATATTCTACAAGACGACTCCAAGAAGGATGTAGGATTAGTGCTTAGGTTTCAGTGCATATTAATATCAAGGACAGGAACCATATTGCCATCACAACAGCAGATCAGATGTATACAAAAGAAGCGGTGAAATTAATATTTAGCAAAGAGAATTAATTAATTAATCAATTTATCTCTGAAAAAGTTTTGTTTAATGAGCAATGATATGTGAACTCTAAGAAGATTGTGTAATTCAAATGAAGTTATCGATTCTATAGCTTGCGATTAGAAAAATGAAACACAAAAAGGGATACAGTTATAAAACAAAAGATAACACAAGGGCAGTGTGCGTATTAAAAAAAAAACATTAGTGCAAATGAAGAACCTTGAGTGGAGAGAAACAATTTGCTATCATAACGAAAGGTCCTGTTGCATTTGAAAAGACTATAACCAGCACACTGTACTGATCTAGCTTTATCTACTGCATATTTGAACGGTGAATTAAAGGGATCATAGTGTAAATTGTGTATAACGCAACAGACAAAATACAAGATAATACTGTAAGTGGCTGTCTTCCACTCTCAGTTTTAGCACAATGTTGATGAGTATGATAGAGTAAAATAAACAGCAATACAATAACCCACTGTAGGAGCTGACATGAATGACCACTGAGTTTAATACTTTAACTTAGCACACGTATCCAGTCCTTTAGATGAACTGTTAGAAAAGTAATTAATTATTCCACTCGCATTTTGAAGCTACAGATAACACAAGAACAATTGTCTGTACTAATTTTTGAAAATGTTTAAAAAATGAAACATTATTATCATAATTTTTTAAGCACAATACAGCAAGAAAAGATAAAAGAACATAGTGCAAAAAATTCCAACAAGAGTGTATCAACATTTTTAATTCCTTGAAAATATTATTGACTATACAAATTTCAAATTTTATAATAAAATGTTAGAACGCATAAAGAAAATGTATAATTAGGAATAAAACATACAGCTGTATCATACATTTTATCCAACAGTGTACTCAAATTTGATGGAGACATCTCATCTAAGTCTCGATCAGAGATACATAAATATTCATTAAATGTCTGACTTTTTATAATGTACAAATATCTTTTTTGAAATTTGGTTATATCTTTAAGAAGACAAATTTAATGTCTACAATTCAACTATTAACTGTTTTATAGTAATATTCATACTACATTTATTTTATTTGGTTTTGCTAACAGCTAAGATGCCAAAAACTGTAACTAGATCAGCGCAAAAGAGAATCATAACTAGATATGCTCAAAAACTAATAAGTTTGTTATGTATATTTAATTTAAATTCTTTGTTAGTTATTTTTTTAATTTTTGTTATTTCATTACATGCTATTATGGGTACGTGACTTTTTTGGCGCCGCCGTTTTGGCGCGACCGTTTTGACACAGAGCCGTTTTGGCGCCAGCCATTAACTACATGGTTTAAATACTGGGTAAGTGGGACTAATTATTTGTCACATCGTGCCAACATACAACAACATCGCACTAACCTACCGTATTGAAACCGATAGTTACCAAAAGGTAGCACATTTATGGCATTGAAGAATAAGCCTATTCATTGAATCGAATTTTGAATACTTTGATAAACTAAGTTTATTTATAGGCTTAAATGCATTAAAATAACAAAGGTTTTATTGCCATCTTCATGTACTACGTTTTTCTTAATGAATGTTTTAAAAATAAATGTTTTTCGTGCAAACAATGTACTATTTTTATTGAGAAATTCGTTCATGTTAATAAGCGCCAAAACGGCCGGCGCCAAAACGGCCCTGTGCCAAAACATCCTGCGCCAAAACGCTGCAAGGTTCATTAATCCCATGATATGGCTCTTCCTCTGTTGTGCAGATACAACATATGTTGAGTCATATTTCACTGTTTGGACAACCCATCACATGACTATCTTTGACAGCTGACTGCAGTTTATGAACTTGAATAACAATCATCTCCAAATGAAAAACCAAGAATCTATGAGCTTTTAAACAACACTAACAAAAGAATCAAATCCGCCAGCATGTAACAATTTTGCCTTTTAATGTATCAGAAGTAATATAGAAGTTTTGTTACAAGAACTTAGAAAATGTGACTGTCTTTTATATAAAAAAAAATCATTATGCTCTGATCATTTGATAACAAAAGGTATGGTATATTAACTCACAAAGCGTATACTGCATCTTCATATTCGGAAGTTGTTTCGGATGCGTCTGTATCACCTGTATGGCAAGAAGAAAATAAACCATTTAGCAAATTATGCATATCGTGCAGTGTCATTGAAATCATCTGTAACCCAGGATAACAATATTAAACGAATAAAACATATGTGCATAAGAAAACAAAAGTAAGGAAAACTCACACCACGATTTGCTGTTTACTCTTTCCTTGGCTCTTAAAATTGTTAGAAAACAACATACAAACAATTACTTGCAATAGTATGTTTAAAATTGAGAAAATACTTCGCGAGTAAACTATATCACTGAGCGTTAGTTCATGAAATCGTGTGAGTGTGTGACTGGCGATAGTATCAGAAAGTCAAGAAACACATGATTTTGAAAAGTAATCAAAACATTTGGCATTAAGATCCAAAATCCATAAACATAGCTGTGTAGCGACATGTCGATAGTTTTGTAATGGTTGTATGATTTAATCTCTCACTCTATCCCTCCCTCACTATGACTCTAAAGCAAACGATCATTTGTTTTAAAAGCACAAGGACTTCTGGAATTGTACAGATGCTTTGACATGTTTATACCATTTATCCCACTGCACTCTACAACAATAATGGGAACATGTATGTTTTCCCTTTGTAGCAAATATTAACCTCAAGAACAAAATGGTAATGTTCTAGTATGTGATACAACCTTTCTATAATAAAATTATTAGCTACATTATCCTTTTAATAAGGTCTGATACTATCAAATTAGACCGTAATAGATGCTCAATGTTGCACATGTTTGCATATCAATATAAAATTCACACAAGAACTCATACAATGATTCAATCAACTGCACAAAGAAGTCAGGCTGGTAGAATCATCTTTGTCATATAATTATTTTCATCAGTTGATAATGTTGTCAAATATTCAGCAGTACTTGCACCTTAATTATGTTCAAGTTTGTACGCAGGTACAAAAACAACAGGTGTATGCTCCCATATACATTGATGTACAGTTTTATGCTATTCTGGCCTATTGTTGATCAAGTGTTAGTGTTGTCCCTGGAGGCAAGCTGTATAGAACTTGAACACTGCTACATATCAAATTAGGTTGCTCATTACCAATGGTATTTTGTATTTGATTTGAATGCGTCGCCTTCGGGTAAAGGTATTTGACAATCAGATAGCAAATATTGCTTCTGGAAATTCAGGTGCATATGTCCTCATGAGTCCATGAACATTTATGTGATTACCTCTCACCTTATAAAACTTTATGCTTGAAGAAGATTACATTGTATTTGTTGTTTCATGGTTTTGAGATGAAGCTTAATTTTATAATTTTCAGTGCTCTCTGATCATTTCTTCTGTAATGACATTACCCACAAAGGCATTCGGTAGGTTACAATCACTTGTCAGGTTGTTCAGGTGTAATATTTTGTTGTTCACTAATGACAATTTTTGGATTTACTTTCTTTGTTTTTGCTGGATTCTCACATACCAGGCATGCCTGTAAGCCTTTCATTTTCTACTGCCCAATTTCTACCACATCTATAGCATAAAATACCTCTTTATCTTTTACATATTCAAAGTGGTCATGCTTATTAAAACTTTTATGTATGTATTGTGCCTTCTTGGGCTTCTTCAGAAAGGCATGTTTTCGAAATGTCAAACATTTAATAATTTAATTTTTATTTCAGAAGTTCATAGTTTTTCAGTCACTAATCCTGTTTTTAACTTTCTACATGTCATCTTGCATGCTGCACAAGATAACTCTTGTTCGTAAACCATGACCCCAACACCCTCCTCCATTAAGTCTTCCAATTTATGAGTGACTAGATCATCTAAGATTGCTTCCCGATTTTAGATATTTCATTTTAGAAAGGCTGTCCTTGGCAAAGATTTTCTCACATTTTGATTTCTAATTGTTTCACCTAGTTTATATGCATCTGATAATACGTAACCGAATAAAGTTATGCACAGTTGTAATACATCTTACAATTTGCTTTCTTCAAGTTGAATCATATCTTTTGATTTACGTTGTGTAATTTGTGTGCCCTACTGTTTCCCTCAACCGGCTCCGGTAAAACATCAACTCTTTATATGGTTTCATTTTGCATGAAATATTTCACCATTTTATTCGTTAAGGTTCTGTTAAACTATTCCACCACAATTGCTTTTTTGTCACAGTAAGGTGAAAAGTATTCAAATATTTCCATTTCGAACAAAACGTCAAATTTCCTGTTGTTTTAACTCCTTCCTCATGTTTTACACTTTCAGGATATTTTTCATTGAAGATATATCCAAAACATGGCCTATTTTTAGGATATTTCTCACTGAAGATATATCCAAAACAAGGCCTATTTTCAAAAGTTATTTGTAACTTTCAGTATGTATTCTTATCCCTTGTTGTTGTTATTTTATTTTTGCATGATTGTTTATTGTGGAAGTCTGCTGTTAAGTTAACCAATTTTTCTATTCTGAGTATTTCATTTCTTTAAAATCCAATTTAGCTTATTCCCAATATAGGCTGATATTTGGTTAAGCAGAAGGACATTTGGGATGGTAACAAATATGTGTTATGTATATCTATAATTTGTCTAAATAGTATTCATGACAGCAAATTTTTGTGACTATCTTTCGTACGTGCATATGTTCTATTTTAGGATATGAAGAATTAAAAATTGTGTAGGAGCTATAAATATATGCTTACGTACGCGTTGAAAGTAAATAATAATATTATTGGTAAACTTGATGACAAGTTTCGGGCTGTTTCCCATAGAACTGGTTTAGGTCAGGCGGGTTCTTAGATGAATTAGGTTATTTCCCATTGGATGGGCTAGGTCACATGAATAGCTATTTTGAACTATTAGATTGAGTAGCAAGATCTGCCACGTAGGGTATATTGCAACATATAGCCGTAATATACTAATGAATGTGTATATAAGGAGAGAACAGAGCAATCAGATTCATTCAACTCTTGATTCATTCCTTTTTCGGATTCTTATTTCATATGTTGAAATCAGTCTGCAGATGGGTTTAATATTGTATTTCGATAATATTAGATGAAACATTTCTTAGGATTAATAAGTGAGTGGAAATATTAACTGCTCATTGGACTATACTATTATTCTGGGACTATTGTGAATTATTCGAAGGAGTTCTGGAAAACGCCATTTTGACACGTTAGGACTGTTGGCGGATTAATATATTCGTTAATCTGAAATTCATACAGAACATTTTATTTTTTTGGCACTTTAATAGCCCACTTTTGGATTATTGTGGGCAATTATTAGTGGCCAAATGACTGTCTATCAATGTATATACAGCATTAATGTATACTACAGTCCACGGACATGGGGTTATTTGGTTTGTTTTTAAAAATAACTATACGAGAGGTCCAGAAATTTTCTCATATGGGACCACATGATTAGAAATTGCAAGGAGAAATGATTGATCTAGCTCTCAATTTCTTTATTACTATGACTGAATTATTAAACATGTTAAATCAACAATGAATAGATGTCCAACGGTCATGAGGCATTTAGAGTATGTACAAGAATATGCATTTGAATTTTCTGATTAGCCATTATTCATCAAAATGTCTCTGACAAACTTTATCAAAGTATTTTATTTACTTTGGTGGTAGAAGGCAATATAATTGTTGCTTTTCAAATATTCCATATAAGTTAGAGTTTTTGTTACAAGTTCAATATATATTTTAAAAAATCTCAAATGTACACATCCTATTTAATAGCGCTTTCTATAACTGGCATATCTTATTTTAGAAAAGTTACATTTGTCAGATCAGTTAACAAAAATAAAGTGGGTAACATTTTGCTTAACGTTCTAGTTACTTTAGAAATTATATGCCTCTTTGTTTTGTTAAATAAGCCAATACTGATGAATACAAAACCTTAATAATGAAGTCATTCTATCAAAGATACCTAGATGTAAAATTGTAAATCCTTCTGAACGTTTCCTCCAAAGAAAACTACTAGTTTTGTTTTAACAACATTTATATAGTCAGTTTCCATTACTCTCAGTATTTACCAAATAAATGTAATACATTTTGAAGATCACATGCTATTTCAGCTCCAATACCGCTGTTATCGGCATACAAATCTAAAATTAATCAAGCACAGAACCATCTTAATTCTTTGCACTTTAAGTAAATCCATTGATTTTATGTGATTTGAAATAAATGTCCAAATCATATTGATAAATAGTGAAACTAAATTGGGAAATATTCCCACTTTCTTGAACACCCATATTTTAAAATGTAATGCAAACCACTGCAATTCTTCAAGTTGATATCGCTAATGAAGACTGTCATAACCAAACACTCCAAATACAATCAAATCCATGTTGAAAAATATATATGTGTTTTAAATATGCAAAATAAATATACTATCTATTTTAAAATATCCATAGGGAAATTAAACTCAGATTCCATTAGCCTCTATTTAAGAATAGATGTGCAAAACGTTTTCCAAAAGAACTCAGGAATGTTATGTGGTATGTACATTTAATATAAATTGTTCGTTAGTTTTCCTTTTTTTTATTTCATTACATGCTATTGTAATGTAACATTGTTTGCTGCACTTGACCTTGTGCAAAACTGAGTTCATTTCTGCTTGACCTGATTTGACCTTTTTATTTTTTTTATTTCATTTACGTAAAAACTTATACTAGCTTCAATAATCTCTATCTGTATGAGCTTATTATCAGGATTATTATTCAGGTATACAAGAAGGGGTAAAGATGCTGATCAGGGTCAGAGTTTTGGAGATTCCTAAGTGAATTTTGTAGGCTATTGTATTGTAAATAAACAAGGAACATTAGATCATTGTAGAAGGTTATTTTCCATTAGATAATCATTGTTTTTAGAAACTGCTAATTGTGACATGAGGTCAAGCAGAGAACTATATTATCTTGTAACTGTGAGGATTTTACCAGTTGTGCTTTAACATCTAGCACTTGAAATTGTATTATGTTGTGACCATTTTGGGCTGAATTTTATTTTCTTCGAATTACTGAATTCAAGTGATTATTTTCGCTGGAAATACAAAAGTGCTCTGATAAAATTATTGGAAAAAGACATTCATTGGAATTTATACTGAATTTAAACCTGGAATAATATTTCTGTGATTCGACAAGAGACCGTTAACACATCAGCACTTCGCATGTTATAACAGACACGTCATTGCCTTCAATTTTGTATCTCTTCAGGATTTGAACTGAGTTTTATTCACGACGTTTTAGTACTACGATTTGTGTCTTTAATTCTTGGATAATCTTTGGATTTAATTTGCAATACCGTAAGTTCTTTTCTCTCATTTTCACTTTGTATTCTAGGGAAATAAATTATTTGTCAAATTTTACAAAGCTTGTTGTCTCCACCCTTTTCTGTTACTTATTTTAAGAGCATAGACTCGTAACAGAAAATTGCGTGCTCATCCGGGATGCGAATTTTGATCAAATATTTCAGCAGCAGAGAGGGTGAACCCTACAACTTTGTAGAGACCTTATTTTTGAAAATTAAGGGTTCCTACGAAGGCTGAAAAAAGAAGTTTTTGCCTTAATAATGAAAACGTCTTTAATTGACCAGATTTTTTCACAATCTGGTCACTACGCGTATGTCCTTCAGCCTCTCTGCTGCTATAAATTAAACAGCCATTATAGATATTATCAATAATGAGTATTGGAGAACCACACTCAGCTAAATTAGCTCTACTGCTGCTATGATTTTTATCCAAAAATTATATCAAGTCCGTTGCGATATCTTGACCTAGGATCGTGTAAATTTATCGTTACAAAACCAAAGGGAGCAGCTTGTGCTTTTGAAAAGAAATTTTTAAATTTATTCATGTCCATGTCGCCTGAACACCAAGTATAATAAATATTCTGCAGCGTATGATTATCTACTCCGTTGAACACAACTAAAATGTTACAGTTGTCTCTGATTACTTTTGGAATTTGTGCATATCTCTGTGTAACATAAATCACGTCTGTATTTTATGTCTACCTCGTGAAAATATTCTAGCTGGATTTGATTGTTTGTCCAGCATAACATCATCATACACTACTAAATTATTAATGAATCCATGAGGGCCAGTGGCCCTGAGATCATCTACGGATGGTGCTTCATCAATATCAGTAAAGTCTATGATATTGTCTTCATGTAACGATTTTGCGTTTTCATTAAAATCTTTAAGTACTTCGTAACATCGCTGATCATCTACAGATGGTGCAACTAAATACAATTTATCCCACTTCAGCCATCGCACTATTAGATTAAGCAGTAATTGCGTCCTCCCACTTCCAGATGGGCCTATTATAATCATTCTGATAGAATTCGGAAGCGCTAGATGGTGCTTTACTGGCTCTTGTTTTCGTGTCGCAGAAAAGTCAATTATATCCATATAATAAATAATATGAGTCTATATTGTGTTCGATGCAGAGCACCTACCGATACTACTGAATTAACGACAATAACAACAAGAAATAAAAGACGTGCACTTACAGGCAAGTGTGTGAAATGTGGAACCAAGAAATATAAATTTATTCCAACAAAGACAGGTGGGGGTGATATCGCTGCTTCGTTAGGAAAATTACCAGGAACTCCATGGGCTAAATATCCCGGTGAGAAACATTTACCCGGATATAATTATTGTGGTCCTGGAACTCGACTTGATATCAGACTCGATGATCAACATCAACCAAAACCAGGAGAGTATCCAGTAAATAAGATCGATCAAGCGTGTCACGTTCACGATGTCGCGTATAAAAATAAGGATTTGCAACACCGACATCTCGCGGATGTGAAATTGATTCACGCGTTAAATTCTATACCTAATAAATCTCTCAGAGAAAAATTAGCTAGTTTTCTAGTAAAAACTGCTATGAAAGGTAAACTAGTGTTAGGGGCTGGTAATTAATTATATAACTATCATAATGGAATCTGTTTATTATTCCCCGAGAGGATTCTGGAGAGGTAAGGCAGCTATTAGTAAACTCGCCGAAGCAGCAAAAGTTTCACGTGATGTCGCTGCATCACGGTTAGCACGACAGGCAATATGGCAAATCTTCCTAAGTCCACCTAAAAGAATTCATTACGCGCATTTTGATGTTAGTGTCCCTAATGAAGTTCATCAAGCGGATATTTTGTTTTTACCACACGATACCATTAAAACACGTGGACGAAAATCACGCACGTACAAATACACGTTAACTGTCGTTGACATTGCGAGTAGATATAAAGAAGCGGAGCCATTATCAACAAAGACAACATCTGAAGTTGCATCTGCGTTTGAGCGCATTTATCAACGTGGTGGTCTACGATGGCCACGGTTATTACAAGTTGATCCTGGTAAAGAATTTCTTGGAGTAGTATCATCGTTGATGAAGAAACATAACGTTAAAATCAGACGAGGACATACTGAAATTCATCGTGATCAGGCAATCGTTGAACGATTTAATAGAACACTTGCTGAGCGGTTATTTGGATACCAATATGCAAAGGAAATATCTACTGACCTCAAGGATAGATCTCGTGAATGGGTTGCAAGATTACCGAGTGTGATAGCTGCGTTGAATAATGAAATTACTCGTGCAACTTCCATGAAACCTTCTAATGCGATAAAAAAAAAATATATATACCAATACAACGACGTGAATCTTTCTCTCAACCAGTATTAGGTAATGTAACTGTAAGATATTTATATGAACCTGGCGAACTTGAAGGTGGTAAAAAAAGAGCAACCGATCCCATCTGGAGCGTGACTACACATAAAATTTCTAGCGTGGTTAGATCCACTGGTAGACCTCCAATATACAGACTAGATTCTACAGCCCCTCAACGTGGATTTGTACGTGAACAATTGCAAATAATTCCTGAGGATACACAATTACCACCAAGCTCAATTTTGTAAACGTCCAGAACCTCGACGTCGATTACACTCAAGACAAGTCAGCATTACATTTTCACGTGTATGACCGAGATCACTATTAATTCTGTCTACGGTATATTGTCTTGGATTATTATTCGAATACTGCCATGACATATTACAGTTGCAACTTGCGCAATTATTATTCTGTAATTGTTTTAGTTTTATAATAAATTCAACATCAATATCAAAGTCATGATTATTTTTTTTGTCAAACTGCTTATAACCAGATAGTTTTTTTTCTTATTACGTCATTATTAACAGTTTGATCATTATTTTCTATAAAATTCATAATAACCCTATGTAGTTGAGATATTCTCCTGACCCTATATGCGGCGAGATAGACTAAATTCGACCATTCGATCCGATCATCTACAATCCAGATTTTAGTATCAGTTATAGTTAATCCCTGTGACGAGTGAATCGTTATCGCGTATCCTAACGTCCACGGTGATTTATTCATACTCAGCGCATTCTCAAAGACATTAATATCAACTAAAATAATATCATTCAAGACAAGATTCTGTATCCTTGGTGGAACCAAGGTACCAGGAATTTCAACATCAATATTCTGTCGTCGAGTATCTGCTGGGCGATAACACAAAGGTACAGGTAGATCTGAAAACTTTTCTTTATGTAACGTAAATAATTTATTCTGTAGTTCATCACGAACTATCTTCCTACTCGCGACTATTAAATCAGCGGGATTCCATGAAGTCCAAAATTCATTCATAGAAGTCTCTGGAATTACTCCTCGCATTATCTCACATTGTACTCTGTCTGGCTGAAGTCTAATTAATCTTTTAAATTCCTTCAGCGGTTCATCGATAGCTCTATGGTCATTATGTATTTCTTCATAATAATTTACGTTATTCTTTAGCCATTCATGTGGAGACTGTCCAACAAGGGGTGGTGGTTGACCATGATCGCCGCACATAATCACAGCAGTATTCTTCAATAACAACCAATCAAGAAATGTTTTTAGTGTTTCTAACGACACCGTGCATATCTCGTCCCATATAATATATTTAGGTATATATTTTTCACCCATCCGCGATGGAGTCCACGTGTCTCCGCACCATCGAAAGAAACTGTGATATGTACATGATTTTACTCCTCGTTGCTTTATTTCTCTAGCAAGTTTATGTGTAGGTGTTAAAACAATCATATCTGATGTATTATTTATAAATAAATTAATTACACGAGTTGTTTTACCTGACCCTCCACACTCTATGCTTGGTTTGGAAGACATTTTTCAGAAAAATGTTGGGTTCCGATAGTACTATTGCGGTATATGCTTGATGCTGGATTTTTACTATCGTTGAGAGTAACTGAAGCGATTATATCGTATAGTTCACAGAAGCAAGTTTGGTTACCATATAGTTCACAGAAGCAAGTTTGGTGCTGGGGCGGATGTGGTGCCAGAGGTGTTGGGGCGCCTAACCACGGGCGCCAGAGGTCTTGGGGCACCAGAACCCTCCGGGTTTTCATAATCGCCCCGTGCGCCATTGACCGTTAGTAAGCCATTGTTAGAGATGAATTCCACTTGCACACATCCCCCATGCCCTTTATGTGCAGGCGCCCATGGACCGAATATACACCATTTATAAAGTCCAATCTATCACCTTTAAAGCAGTAAGCTCAGTAAAATGTTGGTACCTACCCAATAGTATATTTTCAAACATTTTTAGAATATTATAAAAGGTACTTCATTTTCCATTCTTGTAAAGCATATTTACCCTGTACGAGTGGTACTCTCTTTTGAAGTGATGGAGATTTTCTGCAAATTCGAATAATTCTACATGAGCAAATCCGGTTAAGTCAAAATCTGGTAAATGTCCGTTTATCGCAACCCTGGTCATGTCATGTGTAGGTTGTCCGAATCTCTTAAAGTATTTAGAACATGCTCCATATCCAAGAAAACTCCCAGGATAACATGCAGCCATATAAACTGAGATAACATCACTATGGTTGTATTTGGTGTTCCATAACCCACCGTGACCATATTCTAAACAGCTTTTCTTGACATCTTCAAGGAATTCTGATCGTGTCGTTTTCCATGAATTTTTCTCCTGAGCGAAATGGGCAGCAACCGATGGTACGGTAACACAGTTATTCAGTAATTGTCCAACTATGACATCATCAGAGGTATATTTCAATGCATGATGTTCCATTTCTTCATGAAGAAATTCTGTACGATAAATATCACCGTTAGGCCGTACAAACTGATCGTAATGATCATATTCCGAACTCTGAAATAACCAAACAGACACAGGGTCGCTTTTGCTGATATTTTTAATAAAATCAAAAATGTCACCGTTATAAAACTTAACTTTTCTATCTCGTGGAAATATCGTTACAGCATTAGTCCATGCATGTGCATTATGATCAACGATTGTTATAGGGTTTCCATTTTTATATATTTTGGTTCGTATAATATCTCTCCGGTTAGTGTTTTTACTGTTATTGGAAATCTTAATAACTTTTCTAGTTCAGCAACATCCTTAATAGATGCACCAGCATCTTTAACGAACTCTGCCCATGTGTTTATTTTTTACGTCTTAAATCAGTTAAACCATTACCACGTATCGCGTTTGTAAAGTGTTCTGTAACTCGTTCAGCTACGCAGTTTATTCTTGATATTTTCATCGGTTTGAGATCCGTAACATTAGGTTTATCATTCAGCGGAAATATTCCATATACAACTGCAGTTGCTGGATAACTCTGTATATAGTAAGGTTTATCAATGCCAGTAAGTATTCCAGGCTTAGATTTATTACTCAAAAGAACAATATTACCCCCGGACTGCACACGGACTGGATCACGCTTATCACGAATAATCCAAATATCTTCCTCTGTCTCTACAATAAATTTTTATTAAAATAAAATATTTTTGATTATCAAGGTGATTAATAATTACTTTTCCTCGTTTGTCGTTCATCATATTAGTAACATTTCCAACTCTGAATGTTGACCATGCATGAACTGCACCATCGTCACGAAATTCCTTTTTTGCTTCACGAATACGTTCGGTTACCGTTAATGCCAGATCCTGCATCGAAGTACTAAATTTATATTCTGATAGTCTGTCAAGGTCAAATCTAGCAGGGAAGGTTCAATAACGGATAATTCCTCCATATTATAATTAGGGCAAGTATATATTTAATTGAACATTAATCTTTTGTATATGATTGAAACACAAAACAAATGTGCTTGGCTCAAAAGTGGATATACTTCTACTTGTAATAAATCATGCGTGAATGAATACTGTAGTTATCATATGCAATGTGTCAGAAATGGAAGTCTAGGACCAAAACCGTGTATTGTGTATAGTGCTGGAGTGCGAGGAAAAACTCAATTGTGCGCACAATGCGGTGGTAAAAAGTACAGAGAACTAAAACGATATTATGACAAAAAAAATAACGCTGACTCTCCTATAAAAACCGAAGAAGATTATTTGGCTAGATTTTCAAAAAAAAATAATGATTTAAACAAATAGTATTATATATAAATGGAACAAAATGAGTTTGTGTCACATCCAATCCTTACTAATTATGAAGCATCTCGTGATGGCGTGATTAGAAATTGCAGATTGAAAAAACCAGTACGTAGTCTTAATAATATTGGTTATTTTAAATTCAATACCAAAGGAAATAAAAATTATTTATCACATAAATTCGTATTTGAATGTCATTTTGGATTGATCAAGGATGGACTTGTAGTTGATCATATTGATGGAAATCCACATAATAATCGGTTATCTAACTTACAGGCTATTACACAAAGTCAGAATGCTGCACGGGGAAATACTGGAAAATGTAAAAAGTTTGCAAGAAGATCTATTAAATCCGTAAATACAGAGACTGGGGAAGAAATTAGTTTTGAATCAATTAATTCTGCTGCCAGATATTTTGGTATCTGCATGCCTTCAGTACAACGTGCAATAAAATAATACAATAAAATATACAAATCTGCCTTTTCGAAAACATATAATCAGCGGATAGTATTTGAATATGTCTAACTCTCTATTCTTACAAAAACAAATAGTTCGACTCTGTCAATTTTCCCAAGGGTTTTGTTTAGCCATAATTACAGTCACTGACTCTGTCAGGGGTCCACCTTCATCGTCGCTGCTCTCAGTGTCATTATCATTTTTTACAGAATCAGATAGCATAATTTTTCTTAATTGCATTACACGATTATCCACAATCTTTTTTCTTTCGTATTCGTGAGACAGTTCAGATTTAATATTTTCGATAGAACGTGCAAGAGGTGCAAATAGCTTTACCTGATTGTCGTTTACCATAGCTAGTGATTCAAGCATGGATTGATAAATTAATTTTATAAATCTGTAGTTTGAAGATAGTGTATATTTATTATCAAATTTTTTTTGTTGCAGTAATTCAAAATCGCACATAATTTTCTGAGGGTCGAGATTATCAGATATTTTTATTCCGTTATGTTTTAGTGTTTTAATAGCAGAAATAATATCATTAATGTTTTCATGGTTCATTATATATATATATA
Organism: Megalonaias nervosa; assembly: GCA_016617855.1. Taxonomy (NCBI): domain Eukaryota; kingdom Metazoa; phylum Mollusca; class Bivalvia; order Unionida; family Unionidae; genus Megalonaias; species Megalonaias nervosa. The sequence goes on along the minus strand of JAECUM010039016.1, from coordinate 7,946 downwards.
TATTTAATATATATATATATATATATATATATATATATATATATATATATATATATATATATATATTATATTTAATATAAAAATAAACAAAAATATACAGCGCGGGGTGACATTCGGTCTACCATTCCATAGTTGTATCAGATAAACCTAATGAGGTTCCGAATCTTTGTTTAGACATTTACCCCCAAAGAGACCCCTAAATATCCGTAACCGAAACTTTAGAGGCTCAGAGGGTTGTCTGTACGTGTAGGTCTTATTTTAGTGACCAATCAGATTCTGTTTATTGCCTTACAAGAATTCCTAGATATCCGTAACCGAAACTCTAAGAACTCAAAGGCTGATTGGTCTTTGTGACCTGGAATCTCATTAGGTTTATTTTTAGTTTGCGATTGTGTCTTTTGGAATGGCCCCTGTGTGGGTACCCCTTTAGTGAAGTCACAAGGTCACGACCTCATATCACCCCCCGCTGTATATTTTGATGAGATGATATGATGATGAGATGATATGATGATGAGATGATGAAAAATGCCGTCTTCACGCCAGCACACCAACCCATAACGATCAACCAATGGGTTATTCACAAAAGTGAATCCACCACGTGTTGACGTAGTGGATTGGTGTACTCTGAAGACGGGGGTGGCTGGAGCCCCCAATAAATTATAAATTTTGGCATAAAATCGCCCCCGCAGACAATTTATCCTTCTTGGGTTTCGAACCATGACCCTCCGGATGAGAGTTTCTACACGCTATCAACTGAGCTATCGGACCTTGTTATAAATACATATTGAAAAAGTTAGTATGTGTTTACCAATGTGTCAGTCATATCGTTATTCCTAAAAACTACAATATTCTTAACAAAAACCACATTTTTCTGTCTAAAATGAGATTTTATATTTCTAGTTTCCAAAATATATATAATTCTGTATAACACTGAGTCTATGCGTGGGCCGTAACAGCGGATATTGATTTAGTTATATAGCGGTTCTTAAAATAACTTTACGCACAGCTGTTATGGAGTAATCAATATGCAGCCACAGCTTTCTAGATTTCATTGTGTATGGATTTTATGTAAACAAAAGAATAAACATCCGGATATTTTTTTTTGTTATAAAAACGCATTATGATAACGCTCTATGAGCGTACATACAGGTTTATATTCAGTTCTTCGTTCCTCGTGTCCAGAATTCTATTATTTTGGTCTGTAAGTTTAAAGTGTATTCTTGTCAGAAATGGATTATGAACTCGCAGGTAAACGGGATTAATTGGTTCAATTACAATTAACCACCCTGGTGGATCTTTAGGGCTAAAACTGAATAATATGTACCCTTGCTGAGCTTGGCTAGATTTAGACAGATCTACCTGATAGCTACCTTCAATAACATCACATACCACATGCTGTGTGCAATTTCATCACATACTCGTTTAGTTTATCATTCGTACACGTAGATATTTTTTTAGAGATAATACTGAAAATACCTGCGCATGTTGTTGTCGTTGAAACTATAATCGTTACAACTGCAGGCGCTGTCATCGTTATTGTTGATAGTAATAATCCAGTTCCAGCAATAACAGCAGAAACTGAGTATACCATTATATCAATAACGACCATACGACGACGATATTTTTTTACCTTTATCGTGTAATCGTCGATGATATTTTTTAGTTTAGTTTGACACTCATATACTTGAGCGTATCTGTGACGTTGAACGTCGATAAATGACTCTTGATTCATTATATTTATCTAGGTAACTAATTGAGAAGTTTCAGCTACAAACTCAATACACCACCAATAATCTGCTGTGGTTAACTTTTTATCATTCGCTATCAGCATAAATGTTTCTTCAGCATCTTTGTTTAACACTATAGACACAGTTCCAGAAAAACTATCGGTTGAATGACGCCATGTAAATGTGGTAAATATAGTAAATTTTTCAACACAAAATATAGATAATCTGTATACACCAGTAACCTCTGCGGTATGTTTAAGAGTGTTATTTTCCGGTGTCCATGTTGCCTTTCCTGATGCGACTGTGTACACGATATTAATGATCTGCTTGTGAGGAATTTTAATAAGATTCGTTTTTTCTATGATATTAGGAATTCCACTAACAATATCATTGATTTTCATGTTAATGTCAGCGAGATTAATAATAACATTTGGTGGAGTTCCAAAAAAGTCATTAATAGATCTGTTTACATTTCTACGAAAATTTAGAAATGTTTGTATATGACTATTAAATTCAGTTCTAAATACAGCAATTCCATCATTGATAGTCGTTAATGAAGTCGTTATTGGAATTTCCCTATCGTCGACGTATTTCTTCGTTGCAGCGTCGAAATCTGTTTCTGGTGTTCTGAGATTATTAATACCATTATTATTCATGTCAAGAAATGCACGCATTATACCACCGCGCACTGACACGTATTTGGATTCTTGATCATCGACGTATTTTTTGTTGCTGCGTCTGTATCTGCGATTGGATCTCCAAGATACGTAATTTTTCTTCCTGACATAATAATGTCACCGGTAAATACATCACCAGTTTTCTTAACATAATCGTTAACCGACTTACCGGAATCCTGTATTTTACCATGATCAGTGAAGGTAACGATATTATTAACAACCGCATTTGGAATTCGTACAAGAACATCTAGTAGTTGTATATTACTCGTTTTTAATCGTCCTTGTTTGTCCTGAAAAACGACGACTTCATTCTGATCCACACTTGTTATATTTAATAAATCATCGATTTCATTTCTGAGCTGATCAATGGTTGCATATTTAGATAAATCAACCTTCTGAGCTCTACCTGAGGATCTTCCGTAAATATCTACCATTATATTTACTGATTTCAGTTTAAGTGTTATGACGTAGCGTAGTGAACGCGTGCACGACTTTATGAGGCGGTGCTGTTGATTTTGATACAGCATCAAGCATAGCGAGGGTTTCACGACCGCATATTGGAGGATCAGTTATTTTTTGTGTTGGTAGCGTTGAATACCAGATTGGAGCAGTATTATTGCTAACGTAATGAAGAAATTCTTTTGGTGGTGCTAATCCATACGAATCGAAATAAATAATTCCACGTGGATCAATTGCATATGCGACCCAGTGCGTGCCTGGGCCAGAATTTTTATCGAGATTAATAATACTGGTTTCATGTTGCATTGCAACGGTAGGTAATTGATCGCGCATAAAAACACCTCTGAAATTTTTTATTTTTAATTGCTTAGCAGCATTAAGTAAATCAAAATTGGACATGGGTGTTATTAGTAAACTGTCCCTGGTAATCTTAGGCCTTTTCCGTACCAGTGTGGGGTCCCTGGTAATCTTAGACCCTTTCCGTACCATGAAGGCGGGGTCCCTGGTAATCTTAGACCCCGACCGTATGCTGGGCCTGATAATCTTAGACGGCCCGGCTGTGGTACGTTTGGTGCTCTTAGACGTCTTCCGTGTTGTTTTGCCCGTGATCTTTTTTTTAAATTTTCTGCGTGCATAATTCCCTGTCCGGTTGCTTTCTTTAACGCCATTCCAGCAGCTGTTCCAACAGCACCCAGCGCAGCTGCCTTTGCAACAGCTGGTGCTGCAGCTGCTATTAATGCTGGTATTGCTGCGAGAAGTGGAAATATACCACCCGTTTTAGCAATATCTTTGATGGCGCCCGCAGAAAGATTAAGTTTGACGCCTTTATTTGATTTTTAGCGTCGTTGAAGTTTTTAAACTGACGCTCGGTCAACGATAGTTTATCTGCACCGGTCATTTGTTCTCGCTTTAGCGATATTTTTATTCCACAGTTATTTTTTGATGCTGATTGCAGTCTTTTAATCTGACCAGGAGTCAGACTTACACTAACGTGATGATATGACATTATAATTATTATGAACGATCTAATTACATGTTTTCTACTGGAGCATCAATAACTCTCATTCGTCCACCAACACCTTCGAGTAACATCGATTTATCGCTGAGTATAACAGCAATTGCTCTATAATTAGGAATTAATGGTGCTGGTGCTATTGGCAATGTTACACGAGCTCTGAAGTGTATATCAACTACTGATTGTCTGGTTAAATCTAAATGTTCTAGTGAAAAGTAATAAATCGGATACAGCGTTGTAAAATCTAACTGAGATATTTGTAAACCAGTATCAATGTTTTGATCACGACCCATGAATGTCATTAATCGATGATAAGCCCGTGCTACATGGTTTTGATCGAAATTTAACAAAATATCCTCGATGGTTCTTGATGTCCATTTATCCTTAATGAAACCTCAGAAACACCGAGTTTATCAAATATCATTATACTTTGTGTTTGATTATTTACTCGTGCAGTATTTTGAAGCGCAATAAATATATGTCGCGGTGCAGAAACACCTTGCTGAGAAGCTATTTGCCATGTAAATAAACCATTAATTGCACTTTGGATAGTATCTGTGGTTGTTGTTAACCATGATAACGTTGATTTACCACCTTGACTCATAAAAGATAGCAACCGGTCTTCTTCAGATATTGACGGAGTCATCACTGGCATCCACAATGAAAGTTTTGTTAGTACTACTTTCCCATGAAGTGCTGCAGTTGCAGCATCATTAACTCCTTCAACGTGCCACATTGCATCATTATCATCGCCTTTTCGCACAAGTACAACTGTGTGTTTAGCTCCAAAAATAACTTTTCTAACATTTCTACAGAATCCAAAGATGTGTGACAGTGGAATCACACAAGAAAATGATTTCCTATTACCTTTCAACATTGATCGACGTGCTGTAAATCCTAAGTTGAATTCTGAATTAACACTGTGCAATAACGGAAAATCAGCAGCAGGCCGGGCTATCATTCCAGCTGGTTGTGGATCGGATGCAGTATTCCGTGGTGTTTGTACTAAATTATAATGTCTATTGTCAGGAGAATCAGTTGTATCCTTCGCAAACATCATTGATGGACCAGCTGATCTTGAGTAATCGCCGCTATATCTTGCAAGGCCAAGTATTGTTGTTGCAACGTCAACGTCTTTCTGGATTGATTCAATATTTTTTCCGTCGATCATGTACGTAGCGCTGTCAAATAACGCCATAATACCATTATTAACAAAACCAGTTCTAACCTCAGCGGCGTACTTGGTATTATCTGTCTTTATAATTTCACCTTCAACTTCGATAAATGCTTCAGCGGGTAAGAAATACCTACTTGTATCCTGAACCTGTACGATTCGTCCACGCTGATCTGGCATTCGTGCGTCATAAGAATAATACTGATAATCACGCACAGACTCATCTTTGAGAACTGGTGCATCCATGTCGAACGCTGGATCAGATATGCGCTTAAACATCTTTATTATTATCGTCTTCGTCTAACACGAAGACCACTTCGGGAAGTGAGACCACTTCCTGCTATCAGACTAGCGGTTATATTTTTTTCCTTTTCCGACATTGGTATATCAGCCAACTCCGCTAGTTTTTGATTAGCGGCTTGATTTATTATTTTACTGACATTTGCTGGCATCACTTCAGTGCTAGCCAATTTTACAGGTTGAGGTCGGGTCGCTTGTGGTCTGCGTATTAATCTTGATAGTCTATCTTTGATTGTTGAGAATGCTTTGCTAGCAATATTACCAACAGCGCTTATACCTTTTTCACGAACAACATCAATAGCTTTCATTCCTAGTTGTTTTGCAATCGGTATTGCTTTTGGGGCTATTCTTCTAAACAGACCCTGAACAACATCACCTAGTCCATCTCCGTAGGTCGTTTTGTATACCGGTAATCGAGAGTTTATTACCCTGACCATGGTAGGTCCACGTTGAGTACCATGCACGATCATTTTGTTATTAAATGACTTTATCACTAATTGTATCTAATCACTGTGGTAGCCATAAGTGACATCGTCACTGATTTCATTAATGAGAGACCGATATACATTAATATCCATGATACCGCCTGTAAATAATCGTTTGCAAATATCAGATGCTTCATTAATGATTTCTGATGAATTATTACCAGCTCGTTTTCCTCCAATGAGAATTTCTAGTCGATCGACATCAGCAAGGACATTATTGGGACAAGTAATAAGACCACTTCCTAGACCACTTCCAGTTGCGCCGGGAACGTCTTGAAATTCTTCTTCCTCTTCACTTGGTTTCGGTGGTTTCTTTTTACTTGGTTTCGGTGGTGTTTTTCGTGATTCTGGATAATCACGAAGTGATTGCTCAAGTGGTTTTGGTTCTTTTTGTTTTGGTAGTACTTTTTGTTTTGGTGGTGCTTTTTGTTTTGGTGGTGCTTTTTGTTGTTGTTGATATTGTTGTTGTTGTTTTAGTACTTGTTGTTGTTGTTCTGGTGGCAATTGTATAAAGGAAATATAACTATCTATTGCATGGATATATTGTATATATCTTGGATCACTATTTCTAGCCTGATCAACGTCATGGTGTATGCGAAATATCCATTTGTACCAATTATCACGAATTATAGATTTATCAGCATATTCAGATTGTAAAAACTGTTTTCGATTATTGAAATTTTTCACAGCATATCACAGCTAAATCTCCTGAACCTTTAATATTTTTAATATAAGCAATAGCATCTTCGATAAATTTGTCACTTATGTTAATTCTTTCTTCTTGTTCTGGTAGACGTTCCTTTATATCACCTATTTCAGCACGAGTTTGGTCTGCATCTTCTGCCTGGTCTGCATCTTCAGGTATTTCCGGGACTGGCATCGCAGCAGCTATTTCGGCTGGAAGTTCACGTAAAATTTCATTTGTCTTTTTTGTTCTTTCTGCTATTTTTCCAGTTGCTTCAGCGGTTTTCTCTAACACAGGTAGAATGCCTTTAGTAGTCTCAGTGATAGGTTTAAATAATTTTTTTGTATCCTCCTCAAATTCAACTTGAGATTCCTGACGCGATTGTCGTTGTTGCTTAACAGAATCACGAACAGGTAGATATTTTTTAATTGCCTTTAGTCGCTCTCGAGCTAATTTAGCTGAGTGTGGTTCTCCAATATTCATTATTAATATAACAATGATGATTTAATTACAGCAGCAGGAAGGGTGAACGATAAAAATTGATTGACCCGCGAGTAAACGATTCGCATAAAAATCTGAAAAAAATACGTCAACAAAAAGTAACGGAAATGAGCTAACCTAAACTGTATGGAAATAATAAAAGTTATAGGCTTCGGTTTATGTTATTGACCTTTTTTTCAGCCCCTGTAGGAACCTTTATTTTTTATAAATAAAGTCTCTGCAAAGTTGTAGGGTTCACCCTCCCTGCTGCTAATGAGATTACAATCTGAAAAGGAGGAGAAAGATAGACAGGAAAGAGAGAGAGGGAGAAAGAAAGACTAATAGAAGAAAGGGAAAAAGAAAGGCAAATAGAATTACAAAAGAAACAAAGACAAATAGAAGAAAGGGAAAAAGAAAGGCCAATGGAATTACAAAAGCAACAAATGCATTTACAGAAAGATAAAGAAGATAAACAAATGCATTTAGAAGAAAGGGAGAGAGAGAGAGAGAGACAGATGCAAATTAAAATGAAAGAATTTGAGCTGGCAAGTGACAGGCACGATTCCACTTCTCGTGCAAATTCAAATTTTAACATTTTAGGAAATATCAAGTTAGTTTCCCCTTTTAGTGAAAAGGAAGTAGACAAATATTTTATTCTTTTTGAAAAAGTTGCTGAGAATTCGAAATGACCAAGAGAGTATTGGACTCAATTATTGCAGAGTGTACTTTGTGGCAAAGCCAGAGATATCTACATATCTCTGTCAGTACAACAAAGTTCTGACTATGATTTGGTTAAGGAATGCATCTTGAAGGGTTATGCATTAGTCCCTGAGGCTTATCGGCAAAAGTTCAGAAACTATAGGAAAGATGCTAAACAAACTTATGTTGAATTTGCTAGAGAAAAAGAACAGTTATTCAAAAGATGGTGCTTAGCCAAGAAAATC
>JAECUM010039015.1:0-40027 GCA_016617855.1 Megalonaias nervosa | reverse complement strand
TCTTGTCAGTACTTCTGGTACCCTCGTTTCCGTCTCCGGCCCTCCTTCCTCGCACAATGGCCTATCTCTATGTGCTCTTCCTGTCTTCTCTCTAATCTTGAGGTAGCATCCGATCCCACCCGGAAAGTTTCCTGTGGATTAGAAGGGACGTACAGTGGTGCCTCCTTGTTCGAACACAGGAGAATTAATACACTCTCACAGATCTTTAATCAGCATAATGACAATTAAATCATTAGGTCAACTCATAAACTCACATCTAAATATTCCATACATGCTTGTTCAATAATAAAGGCTATAACAACAATAATGTCACGACTTCTAATACATACATACATATCCCTAATTCTCTGTATAGTAACTCTCAACATCAACAATATTCCTATGCATTTCCTACCTTACAAATTATAAAAGAAACATACAAATATAAATGCCTAATTATATGAGCACAAGGCCAACAATGCCTAACTCTGCACAATCCACAACTATATATTCAAATACAAACAAGTGCAAGGTCTCACTACTCTCTGTCAAATTCAGTTCTGCACCATGATGCAGCATCATAGTAGATTACACCATCGACTTTGATTTTATCCTAACAACTACATTCATTAATCTTGAATATTACTAATTAAATATACATTACAACATGTTGATAATTCACATGGAAGATTAAATTTCTACTAAATTAAATGCACATAATAACGTATAAATCTTACGATACCTAGTTAGGAAGTGAAACAGATTTGGGCAAAGATATTTTACCTCAGAAGCCTTAATTCCAGATCTTGTCCGAAGTTCCTAGAACTCCCTTCACGCCCTTTTACTGAGCACACAACACAGTCTAGTGTCTCCAACTTCCCTATGACCTGCTCTTGCCAATGTCCAGACATGCACTGATTCTTTCACAATGAAAATAACAGAATAATGTCTGGCTGCATGAGAAACTCACCCACAATTCGAATCTCTTAGTTATGATTGGATACTGGTGGTCTCTTTGAAAACGGTCTGGGGTAGCATCACTGAGGTGTTACAGTGTCTCATTTCTGGCCTATAATCCTAAGCCAACGAGTGATATTACTGCTAATTACAAACAACCAGAGTTTCTCACCCTGCAGCAAGGTTCTTCAAAGGAAGTAATCGGAATATTGACCATAAAGCAATGGCTTATTCGCAGACAGGTAGTTTCTTTGTTTCAGAATCGGTTTAAAGTCATAATATTATATAACACGTATTGACATTACCCGAAGTACTTTGAATTATGAATTCTATCAGAAGAAGTTGTTAACAAATTTTCTCACACAATGTGACAAGCATTTGCAGGAATAACTAGTCCAATCCATGCAGCATAGCCAGCCTAGTATAATGGACATAGGTTATGCATTTAGCAATTAAAATTGAAAGAATACGTTTGGTCATTTTTCTAAAAGTGTGTTCATTGTTGCTGTTGATTACCTTCACTGCCATTATTGCAAGTTGCTATGGGTAAAACTGGTAGTGTTATTCATTTTTCTACTTCATACCCAGCGGCAGTACAGATTTTCATTGAAAATCGAATGCTAGTCATATCCATAATACTGATAAGAAAATGACCCATTATGACTTGCTCAAAATGGCAGATTTGTATAGGAATTTAGACATTGTCTGTCATCTGCAAGAAATGACATTTCTACCAGAATAAGTTAATGCATGAGTGTTACTTTATAAAATATTCCTTATCTTTAATATTAATTTTTTATATCCTGGTTAAGAAATGAATGCATAGAATCAAAAGTAAGTAATGATCATGTGGCAGCTGTAGTCCTACAATGTAAGACCTCGACCCTGATATTTATGTTTTGGGCATCTAGGTCTACTGCCTGAATAACTGCACTGTATAGCGTGTTTTGATGGCAACTAACATCGTAACAAAAGTCAAATTTTCAGGAATATGTCGCACACTTGGCAGCCCATAATGATGCTTTGCTACAAATTAGTCATAATGTTTTAGTCGGACTTTACTTACTCTGATGTCTTTTTTATAATAAATTTAAATTCTCAAACACAAGCAAATGGACCTATTTTCAAGTTTTGTTGGCCTACATTTCACTTGGCTGGAATGTGATGGAAGCTGGGAATGCCAAAATCGGGGTTAAGTTGAAGAATACTTCTTTAACTAAATGAATAAAAATATATTACTATGGAAGAAAGTGTTTAGATAGCATCGTTTAATTCAAGATTCTTATATTCCATTTAACCTATTTATGTATTCCTGGCTATTCACAACTAGATAAGCAGAATTTATTTTAATAAACAGAAAAACAAATCCCTCCATTCCAGACAAATGGGAAAAGTTGTTCCCAGGTGCAATCATTCACAACATGAATTTAAATTTCAGTTTGAGGTATACCAAAATGAGATTTGTTTTTTAAAAGATTGACCAAGCAGTACACCTGTAAGTTCAAAGGTTGATGGGTGGTTATGAGTGCATGACTTCTGTTGTGTACTGGTATTTGTTTAGCTATGCTTGTATATTTACTTTGGAATCTAGCAGAAATTCACTTCCTTTGATTCTTGTGTAGCGTGCTCTTTTTATTATTCAGCCTTAGAGAAGTAAAATGAGTATGTAATAAAAAGGTTACTACATTTATATGGGAAAATATGAACTTATTTTTTTCTGAGCTATACTGCATTCCTAACATCATGCAGTATAGCTAAAACAAAAACCTCAATATCTTCCCAACAAATGCAGTAACCTATAACAATTATTCTGTCTGATGAAAATATTAAGCTTATGCCAAATACATTTGTTTAGTCTTTATATCTACATGTAATTTTGTTGTTTTTTTTAAAAAATAGTTTTTTGTTTTAATCTCATACATCATTTGACTTTTCATGACATGGAATTAATTTTTTGTATATTAGATACAGCAGGTTTTTTTCAACTACAAATCAGAGTAAGAATATTTTGTATAGCTGTTAGAGAGCTGGAATTTTTGTCATGCAAAATACCAGCTTTTCCCCTCTCCCTCCCCATTTAAATGATCAGTCCCATATGAAAGAGAGATTGTGTTTTGAAGATATTCAGTAATAAAGGAATAAGGTAAAGGTGCATGATGTGGAGTTTTTTGTATTTTTTTAAAGAAAAAATAGCTAAACTTCAGCATATGACTGTGTAAACATGGTGGCTAAAGAGAACATGGTTATTCTGAGTAAGTGTTTGCTCTTGGTATTTCCTCTTTGGGTAATTGTTGTTTTGCTATACCTTAAACAGTGCCAGAAAATAAACATACAGGTTCCAGTGAGCTTATGCATGCTCTGAACTGAAGGCAGGAATTATGATTATTACACATGCTTGACTCTGTGAGGTAGGCATCATATCTTTAGTAAACATTAAAACCTTGAATAAACAACTAGGAGACCCATAGGTTACCAATACAAACTGATTTTTCATGAAGTTTTGTTGCCCGAATAAGAGTCTTGATTTGAATTATCATAGAATTGTTGGTCATGCAGGACAAAATGTCACAGAGCATGAAGTCACACTTTGAATTTTCAAAGATTTATTTTGCAAAAAAATGTATTAAAATCTTTTATTCTGTTATTCTTAATTATTACTATTTATGATCACAATGAATTGATGGCTTCACAGGAAAACAGTAGAATTGTTAAATCTTAAGGGCAAATTATAAAACAGCCATATAACACTGAGATCACCGAGGTTTATTTAAGGCTTCTTCTTGACAGGAAAATATAGCTTTGATAAGGACATGCATATATAGGTAAAAATGTTGGTTTCAGTCTCTAATTACTTTTAAAATAAGTATGTTAATACAAAATGAAACATTTTTTTGTGCTAAATTCCTTTACAATCCATGGCTTACGATACAGGCCTATGAAATAAATATAAAATAACAAGATTTTATCAAAGAAATCATTCCAGAATAGAAGATATCACAAGCAAGAAGGGTGGATTTGAACTATTTTGAAGGTTACCTGTATATTAGACATGCATTACGCAAGACCAAGCAGTGCTGAAAGTGCACACTTAGGTCTAGTACTAGATGTAGAGGTAGCATGCCCAGACCTGCAATACTTACGCTGCTGTTGTTATTCATTCTTTATGTCTTCTCAGAATTTTGAAACAAAAGACATAGCAGAAGCACTGGATGAGTCCTTGAATCCTGGAAATGGACCCATAGCATCTCACATTACAGATGAAGATGTCAATAGTCCAGAATGGAGATCACAAAGAAAACACATCTTTATTTTTAGTGATTCTGGAAAGCCTGTTTATTCAAGGTAAAATTATGAATTAAATGTATTGCCTGCCATTGATGGCAAATTTCACAATTTTGTATTTTGAATCCAACTTAAAGCGTCACAATTTTTTATCCATCCCCAGAGCTTGAAGATGGAAACTTGCACAGATTACAGGGTTCATATGGTCTTTGAAAGTCTTTAACAGTTTGGGAAAAATGAGGTAGCATTTTCAAGGCCTTGAAAGTTTGCGAAAATCGAACACATTACTCTGAGGTCTTTAAAAGTCTTTGAAAATTGAAATAAACCCAAACGTTTTAATTTCTTTAAATAATCACAAATAAAGTTGTCCAAGGTTGTTAGATCCAGATGTAGTCGAGTTTTCATGGTTTCTTTCTTTTGATGACCCTTTCAGTTTCATTTCAACATTAAACAATATTGTAGTATTTTGCATTTGTTGTTTTCTCATATTACATAACTTGTATACAAAGTGTTAGCAAAAATAGGTCTTGGAAATCTATGTTTGTGGTCTTTGAAAGTTTGGGAAAAGTCTTTGAATTTATCATTCAGAATTCTGTATGAACCCTGGATTATAATGGGTGGGTGGGTGCATTATTGCAAAGAAAAGCACTGTGACCAACAAATTTGATTCTGTTTTACCTTTGTAAATTTGTTGTTCACTGCTAATAAAAATCTGATAGCCTGATACTCAGGGCCTCACTAATTTCAGATTGGGCCCCTCCTATATTTTAAGTGAGGAGCCCATGAGGCTATTTGAAAAAATCTAATTTATCTAAGAAAACTTTGATTGCGCTGATGAAATGCAGAAATTTATTTTCAAGATGTTGACCTGCCAAATCATGGCGTATCATATTAAAAACACAAAGTCGTGTTTTAAAAGAATATGATTTTCAGTAATCTTTGAAAATAAAAAAAAAAATTTAAACACTCCAGAATATACGCATTACACATAACATGTATAAATAGTATGCAGTAATGATTGTAGCTGATTTAAAACTATCCTTCAGTCAGTTTAAATAAAGGCAATTAAAAGGGAGAGAGGTCAGGTATAAAACACAATTGCATGGTTACTTAATTGGCTCACAATAGCAAGTGTGTTGCATTTGAGGACTGCAGTGGGTGAGCCCATTGTGCTAATTTGCATAGGTGAAAAAGATCATGAAGTGGAACAACCCAATATAGGTAAATTAAACAGGTGCTAGATGTGTGTAGGTGAACTAAAGTTATTACATATCATTGCCTTGAGTAAGAACACTTAAGCCATCTGTATTAAAGATTATTGACAAGTTTTGGAATAGCAGCAATGTTTATTTGAAGTCGAATTTTACCAAAGAGAAAGTATGATTATTTCAGTTGTTGGAATATTGTTCAAATGTGATTTAATTTGGAAGGTGATTTAGGAAGCAAAGCAAGCAAAAGTAAATTTTGGAACTCTTGGTTGACAGAGTTTACTTTGTGAAGCATGCCAGCAAAAAATGGTAGGCGGGAATTTAATTTGTGGCAGTTACGTCAAACAACATATCAACATTAGTCATTTCTGTGTGTACCATGTCTGTCAAAATAGGGAACCACCTGTATGCAACATATTCGCAATGTTTTATCTACTCATGCTGAGTGTAGAAGACATCCCTTTTTTATAAATACAATGTTTGATAGGCTTTCCAATAACTCTGAACAGGTAGTAGCCGAGTCATACTGATTGGCAGAATTCTTCAAAATGCCAATGGCATCAATTTCTTCAGCCATTAATTTGTGTATTAAATTAAGAAGAGATTTGTATTTTAAAAAAAAGGGATGTCTTCTACACTCAGCCAATGTACACACTTAAGTAGCACTTTCACTGCTATGTCTTGTTTGGAAGAATGTTTTTGTAAACCTGCATTCAAATCTGCCCCTGGTGTTGTGGACCTTCAATCAGCAGTTTGTGTTCTGGCAACCCAACATGCCTTGCCAGTGTACTTTTCTGAAATTTATTGTTTTTTGCATATTTGGTCATGGAGGTTTTTTTTAGCCTCTGTACATATATGGCAAAACATAAAGGCATCTTCACTGTTACATTCTTCACTCGACTTAACTTCTTTTTGAAAATTTAGCCAGGTGTGTTTTCAACCATTGCTGCACAAATTACGTTTTATCTTACGAGTAACCGTTACTTCATCTTTGGATGATGAAGGCTCCACTGGTTCAATAACAATATTGTTATCATCAGTAGGTCCAAAGGATAATTTCGTTTGTTTCGGATTTATTTTATTTTTTTTTGCCTTGGACTCCATTTTCAGTCAAGTGCCGACAGTATCTTGGAACAACACAAGGCATACAATTGAGCAATTGGAAATTGTTGCTTCGTTGTGTGACAAAGGTGCGCATAAAATAATAGTTTCTCGTGAGAATCACTTTAAAATCACGTGTATATTTTCCTTCCTCTTTCTTGGGTTGGGTGATTATATGGTTCTAACATCCTGTTGCTACAAATGATGTGACAATTACAGGTCATATAAGGTCAGCTCCAGGCTCAACACTCAGTTGGAACCCTATGTATTATGATAACATTAGCGTAAGAAACTGATGTGCGCGCGTTTTCCCAGTTTGGGAGAGCTGTAATCTAGCCATTAAAGTAGTTAGACCAAACCTTAATTTTGTGTTAATCAGCAACACATAATATTGGGGTGTGTCAATTTAAGTACCATTGATGATTTTTAGACCGAACCTTTGCTTTTTTGTTAATCAGCAAAACATAACATTGTGGTGCATCAATTTACGTACCGGCGATGATTTTTGTGCGTCAGATCGGAAAAGTTTGCATTTTTGATGCGTGATGCATGGGTAGATAAATCACTGCGTTTTAATTGTTTGCATCAACATATATTGACAATTATAAGGTTGTTTTCATTGACCTTTCTAAGGGACCTACCCATGTACATGTTGAATATATAAGGTGGTTTGAGTGCCAAAAGGTCAAAACTCATTGTGCCACCAGGAGCATTGTATAATTTTGATCAGGGTCCAATGAATTAAAAACATTAGGCTGTGTGCTACCTGGAAAAGAAATCTGGGTGTACAGATTAACAGCAGTAGCCCAAAGCATGACCATCTGTATTTAGCAGCCAACTGGATTACCTGAATTTAATATACATTTATGGGAGCCCATTCCCATCATTCTTTTAGCTGTTGGCTTCAGGCACAAGGTTTGTTGGACCTTCCTAATGAATTTGCACAATATCAAGATAATATCTTCGATCTGTGTTACACACATGGAGTGAAATAAAATCATGGAACATCATTCATCACTTTAAAAGACTGATGTAAATGGTTGAATTTACTGTATTGTGTTTATATGCCAGCCATAAATTGGAGCATAGAATATTGTGGTGTCCATGTGTCTATTACCAATTTCATTTCTGTGCATTGGTTTGAGTTGTCCTCCATCTACAGTTACCAGATCTGTGGATGGCTTACACTTGGGGTAAGGAAGAATCCAATCAAGCTGAATAAGAATGGTTTCTGTACATTAACTCTCAGCACAGAGGACTGTTAAACATGGGGCAGGCAGGCATATGATGTGGCATTCATATTCTTGTTACAGTCATTCCCTTGAGTGAAGAATGACTAATTATAAACTGTTCCTTGCTCACGCTGACTTGGTAATGCTTTGATGGTTAAATATATCAAGCAGTATCTATGCAGTTGTGTGATTGAAGCAAGCTAGTCAATTTGTGACATATAAAAGCCTCCAACACAAAGTTGTTTCACCCCCCTAAAGAAACTGAGAGCATTACATATTATTTAAATCCATTTATTTCAGAGCTGGCAGCCACTGATTCTATTGACACAGAGTAGGTGTTTTCAAAAATCATAACACATCCAAAGTAACATAACGTGAACTGATTACAAACTTGAAACTGCTTGTTGTACAGATTGATATAAAATAAAATTAGTGCCTCTGGATATTTTGCAGCTTTCATAAAATGAAACTACTCCATGGCCTCTGAATTCTTATCTGATGAAATACAGACTGTACATAAACCTGAAGGCAAAGCTTAAGGCATACAGTTAGAAATCTTAAGAGCAGAGTTATATGCCACAGTTATTCCAAATTTACCACCTGATCATACAGAATTGTTAAATTGTTGGAAACCTTATTGGTTGTGAATCCCGCTTCAGCAAAATGCAAATTAGGGTTCAGTGAACAGTATCACAAGTATAAGGGACCAGCCATTTAAATTTTCTTTATGTGGTGTGTGTGTGTCAGAATAATGGTAAAAAAATATGGCATTGTGGAGCAAGTAAATTTTAAGACAGGGCAGGCGTATTTTGTTTAAAGAAACTTACCTTGGGCCTGTGTTAGAAAAATTCTATGACCTCTGGAGCAATTGGACAATGTTGACTTCAAGACATGGAGGAAAACATTGCTTTATTTGAAATATTTTGAGAGGTCAATAAACACACTTGTAATATTTGAAGTACAAAAATTTCAGCATTGTGTCAAAATAATAGTTTAAGATAGGGCCCTTTTCAGGCACTTGAAATTTCAGTATGGTGGAATTTTAATCAAGGTTTGTGATTTTTTTAAAGTTGTTTGTCCAGGTCCTGTGTCAGAAAAAAATTCTTTGAACATTGAGAAAAATAACTCTGTGTGATATAACTGACATAATTCTTTATTTTCAGGTATGGCAATGAAGACAAACTTGTGACCATATTTGGAGTGATGCAGGCATTAGTGTCATTCATACAGGTCTCTGGTGATGTTATTCGATCCATCATAGCAGGAGAACATCGATTTGTGTTTTTAATCCGAGAACATTTGATTTTAGTTGGTGTCTCTAATGGAACAGATTCTACTCAGCAAATGCTCATGCAGCTGACATACCTTTATAACCAAGTGCTTAGTGTTTTGACTTCTACTTCATTGCAGAAGATTTACAAACAGAGAAGGAACTATGATTTACGTCGACAGCTGAGTGGAGCAGAAAAGTTTTTAGATAGTTTATTGAATATGATGGAGACAGAGCCAGGTTTTTTGTTAGGAGCTGTGCGGTGTTTACCATTGGAAAGCACAGTCAGGGATATGATAGCCCAAAGTATAGTTCAGCATGCCAAAGTGAAAGTGAGTTGCAGCATTACCATAAACTTACATAAAATTGTTAAATTTTTTTTCACGTTTTGGTCATCTAACATTGAACATCAGCTGTTTTTTTATGATTAAATTTGTTTTGAACTGAAAGGAACCATATTCATGTACAGTGTATACCCATGTACAATGCATATGCAATAGACTATTTCTGAAATATTAAGAGTTGCATCCCTTACCTGGCTTTTTTGTTTGCTTTGGGCACAAATTTGTAACACGCATTGTATAAGGACCATTATTCATGACAAACCAGTTGAGACTGTTGTCAGTTAGATTAGAAACTTTAGGTGGGTAATTTTTTTAAGCTCTGCTGGTCATAGACCAAAAGAACTTATGGAATGGTCTGTCATCCATTGTCTGTCTGTCTGAGGCCATCTTGAAATTCATGTTACTGCTACTTCTGAATAGATGGTCTTATGAACATGGGGTTTTCACTGAAAGACTTCTTATGATGCCTAGTTGGCCCTGAATGAAAATAATGAGATCTGAAATCCAATATGGCCATCACAGCATCCACCTTGAAAATCTTGTTATCACTAATTCTCCTATATGAATTGTCACATCAACATGGGTTTTTTGCTGAAAGACTTATTACAAAGTCACATGGGTCATGTACACTAATTGACTCATTTTAAATTAATATAAATTGCTCTTTAAAAATTCAACACTAATTTTTTTACCCAAACTCTATTCATTCCTGATTATTGAATGCTCTGCACCTTGATTGCCATCAAGAAACTTCCAGATGAAAATTATCTTTTGCTATGGACTTTTACAATGGTGGCCATGTACTAAACTTGGGTCAAAATAAGAGCACATCGAGTGGAATCATCACAATTGAGGGTAGTACAGATTTGTTTATAAGTATGCGTAACTTTCATTATGACATCACAGTGCGTGACATTCAATCTGGATTATACTGGATCACACCTTGAGGTTCATTTTGTCCAAAAATGTCTATATACTTTAACATTGATTTTGCCATATGCACCTCTCAGTGCATCTAAATAATGACCTTCCAAAGGAATATGGATGCATACGAATCCACATGAAGTGAATACTATACTTGCCACTTAAAGGTATGTAGAATCAAATTCTAAAAAATTACACCTATTACTGAAATAGCTGGTATTGAATGCATACATGACCCATGTGACTTGTACTATAGACAGAGCCATAGCTGCCAACTGTCCCGTTTTTTCCGTATTTGTCCTGTATTTTGGACCTGAATACGGGTGTATGTTTTTTTTGTTGCAAAAAATACTTCTTTTTTTTTTATATAAAAAAAAAATAAAAAATTTCCTTCCTTTCCTTCAGTTTAGAACGGGCACTCGGTTCCATTCTGATAGAAATGTATCACATGTATATAGGAATACAGTTCTACAATATGATTGGTTCATTTGAAATCGAGGCTACCATGCTTGTCTTTATCCGCCATATTGGATTTCGCAAACAGTTACCGCTGCCACAGTGTCTCATCTTCATAATATTCAACTTCTAATCATGTTGAATAGGAAATCAGAATATTCAGAATTTTTGCCAGAAAAGACAAGAAAACAGAACTGAAAGGACAATTGTGCTGTCTTGTTTAGATTTGTGAAATCATCTAGTAAAGGAGAAGACTTTATGTTTTGGAAATTGTGTAATGTGATTTTGCTATTGGGCATGGAGGCGCACATGAAATACAAGAGCATGAAAAAGCTAATATACATGAGCTTGCTGCTTCATCATACATAACTCAGCCTGAACTTGGATGTATATAAATACCAGAGTGAACCTTGGTGTAATTCGATCGAAATTTGGTTTAAAAAATTTCTTTTAGAAATGAACCTTCCTCTTTCAGTTACTAGTGTTGCTGACGATTTATTTCGCACATGTTTTCCAGACAGTAAATTCGCAAAAGATTACTCGTATGCTAGAATGAAAACAATTCAGTAAGAAAATCACACAGAATTGAGATTATCAGTGAAAAGTTGGTACTTTAGAATCGATAATGATTGGGAAAAAAAAACAAGGTGTCAAAAAGGCTCCTATAAACAGCCTGTGTCTGAGTGTGTTGCACTCTTGCACCTTCTGAATGGGCACCCGAATGGAACAGGGTGCCCGTTCAGAAGGTGCAAGTGTGCAAGACATGCATCTTTGATATTAAATAATTATGTAAGGCACTGTCCTACTTTGCTGATGGTTGTATATGTTGTAAGTAGTTACATATGCATTAAAATTTTAAAAATCAGTATTTGGTCATGAAAATCAGTATTTTTGTCATAAGTAATCAGTATTTTTGTACTTGGGGGTTGGCAGCACTGAGTGCTGATCTGAAATCCAAATCTGTCCACTACATTGGCCATCTTGGAAATCTTGTTATCACTACTCCTCCCATATGGATGGTCATATCAGCATGGGGTTTTCTTAAAAAGACTTCTTATGATGTATAGTTGGTCCTTAGTAAGCATGGTGCTGATCTAAGTCCAGTGTGACCACTATGGCAGCCATCTTGAAAATCTTTTTACTGCAACTGCTCCTGAACAAAAGTTAGCCTGACTTGGGGATTTTATCAGAACACATTGTTAGTCTTAAAAGAACATGGTGCCATTCTGATATCCAATATAGCCACCACAGTGGTCATCTTGAAAATCGGATTGCTACTCCTGCTGAATGGAAAGTCATGTTGACATGGGGTTTCCACCAGGGGACTTTTTATGTCTGCTTGGTCCTAAATGACAGTGGTGCTGATATAGGGTCTAATATGGCTGCCACAGTGGCCAGCTTGAAAATCTTGTTATACACTACTTTTCCTGGAAACGTTTTCTAATATTTTGTCCATCTGGAATTAAAATGGTGCTATTCTGATGTCCAGTATGGAGCTATCTTGAAAATGTTCTTTTTTTGCTACTTCTCTGAAAGGGAAATTCATTTTGACATTGGGTTTTCATCGGAAGAGTTCTTATGGTGTCTGCATGATCCTGAATGAAAACGACTAACCGTCAGTATGACCACCATGAAAATATTGTTTTCTGTTCTCCTCCTAAATGAATGTCAATATTAACATGGGGTTTTCCTAATAGACTTTTTGTGATACCTAGTTGGTCCTAAATGATTATAGTGCTAGTCATACATTCAGTATTGATGTCATGAAAATCTTCCTGTCACTATTCCCCAAGAATGGATGATCATTATGACATGGGGTTAGAACAAAATACTTCACATGATATCTACATTGTCCTAACTGAAAAGGGTGCCAATTTGATGTACAGTATGTCCACCACAGCAACTAATTGGAAACTTTTATTATTGCTAGAGAATATCAGACGGTTTCAACATGCCAAACAGTAGTTAAAAGGAAGAAATGGTCTTGTCTTGAATTCCTAGATACTCACTTTTCCCAGTAGAGCATCAGTCCCTTCAAGGGATGTTTTTTTTTGTTTTTTTTTTTAAATGTAAACCATGAACTCTTGATTAATATAGTAATGATTTTATTTTTCCAGTTATGTTCAGAACCAGGGGTGAAATGATACATGTGCGCCGCATATCGATATGATTCACAATACACAGTTTATGATATAAATTTTCAATACACATATTAACTTGATGGTCTTTTCAGCTTTAGAAAGTCAGTGGTTCAGTAGGTGGTGCCCTTTCATGTGATTTACTGTTTATACTTACAGTGTGCAGATTACAGACAGACACATACTTAGCCATTAATATGTCATCTAGTCCATGACAAGATGATAAAAGTACTTTCAAACAGACTATCACTTAGATGTGATTTTTATTCAATGTTTAATGCTGCTCCATTTGATCAGATGCAGGAATCACTTTAGGCACCTGACAGTTATTTTGATCAAAGAAATATCTTTACTTAATTTAATTTTTTAAATTCTTATTTATTTAGTTTATCTTAACCCTGATAGGGAAATATGATTTTGTAGCACATGACCCAGCAGGGGTAAATTGTTTGAGAAAAATGAAAATTGCATTTTACTTCTAAATTGTCTGTATTTTAATTTGCCTTTTCCACATTTGCTGAAAGGATGATTGACTGGCATGCAGTCTATTTTTGTCCATCCAGCATGTACATCAGACTTGTATTTAACACCAATTTTTGGCTCAAAATGACCCACTGGTATCTCCATTAACACTTTTCGCAGCAGCAGTAATCTATATTTTTGTCATCATAGCTATCACCATGCCAGGAATCAGCCATTTTGGGTTTATCTGCATTGCTCTATTTTTAACACTGTATTTGTAAAACTTCTTTGATGCAGGATTCAAACAATGACATAATGCTGTTCCAGGGCACAATGTGCCAAATCAGATTTAGTTTAACAATCATTCATGTCAAGTGACTAGAAATGTAAATGGTGAGTTTCAGGCCATATTTCACCAACGCTGTAGTTTCATCTCATCTGTTAGCTTATTAAAGATGTACCAAATTTTATACTTGCAATTTCTGAGAAAATGAATCTTCTCCCTGTCAGTTTCATGCAGGTGCCAATGTAAGGGTATTCAAGTTTGCTAGGCCAGCAAGTAAGTGGCTACCCTATACAAACAGGTTGGTAAATTCCAACTTATTGATAGGCATTTAGCTTGACCCTACATCCTAACGTGAATGTCCAAATATTAAAAAGGGGGTGGCAGAGGATAGAGGAAACTTCAGCTACTTTATGTCAAACAAGCTGTTGGGATTAAATAATTACCATGGAATTGGGCAGCGTGGGGGGGGGGGCAGTATTATGAACCACGTCACTTGGTGTTAATTTGCAGATGGCATGTGAGTGTTGTTAAGCCTTTTTCATTTTAACTAATAAACATGAGTGTTTGAGCCAGCAAGAGCTGTCTCCAATTAAAATCTGAATTTAAAAGTCGAAACAACTAATGTTTACAACTTCTGAAGATTAAAATAACCTGTATACAGTAGGTATCATTGTACAGCAATTTTAAACCACTTGCATTGATATATCGATGAATCGTTTCACCCATATTCAGAACTGTTTTGTAGTGTATTTGTCTAACAAGATGACTAGTTAAGTACTCATACATGTTGCAGTCTCCCTCCATAGTCTGAGATCACTTGAAAGGATTTGCTTGCACAAAATTGACATTTTTTTTACTCAAAACATTAAGACGGCATCATATCTATATTTTTCTCTATCAGATATCAACAGAACATTTTACTGATCTTTTACAGAGTCAGTCAGACTGTGTAAGGGAGGCTGTTAAATAATAAAATGACTCATAATCCGAAGAAAATATGATAAGAATGATTTGCAATGAAAATATAAACATTTATTATTGATAATAACCTTCCTAATCCAAAACTTTGAACATAAATGACAGGAAGGCAATAGTATAGAAGCACTACATTATATATTTTCTTGTATGTTGAGTCAATCTGCAAGCAGCAAAGATCCTGATCTGCTGTAGCATAATGCACCTGCAGATCAGGCTCTATGTTGTTTGTTATACTGATTATTCCTAACAAACTGCCAGACCCAGACCTGTCAGCACATTATGCAATGGCAGATCTGGGTCTGTGCAGTTTGCAGTTGGACTCATAAGTTAATATATATGGTATTTTGTTTCAGTCCTATAAACTAAGCACAGGAAACTGGTATCAGACACAAAATTTGTGCTTGGTCTCAGTGTTCAAAACATTTCAATCTTCAGTAACTTTAAACCAAATCTAGGAGAAAAATTGATTGACTTCTCACGTGCAAATTAAATCTGCAGTAATATAGAGTGATTATGAGAGAAACTGTTTAACAAACTTAGATTTGAGCATATGTTCAGTTCTTGTGCTTAGTTTGTGTTTTGACATGACTGATTTGTTTAATTGGAAAGATGTGTGAATTTGTTCTTGTTTTAGACTGCATGTCTATTTATTTTTTTTATACATTATTTTAGGACTTGGTGTTCACTTTAATCATTGCCAATAGTCAGCTGGTGACATTGGTGAGAATGAAGAAGTACTATCTCCACCCTATGGACTTGCACATCATCATCAACCTTATCAATGCTGCTGAATCTTTCAAAGCTGCGGAGTCCTGGACGCCCATTTGTCTACCAAAGTTTGATTCTAGGTAGGTTATGTCACATTCTAATACATCTGTGAATGGGGGATCCCCGAGTGGCTGAGTGGTCTAAAGTGCTCACCGTTTCCAATCACTGCCATCTCACCTCTGTCTGTGTTGGTTCAAGTCTTGGGCTCAACAAATGTGGATATGTGAGAGAGCTTGCCAGTAGCTTTTTGTGGGTCGTGGTTCTGTTGTGGGATTTTCCCAGGTTCTTTCTCCACCATTTATACTGTCCGCCGTGTATAGTCTATCATCTGTTGAAAAATGGCATTAAACCCCATAACAACAACAACTTCTGTGAATGTAAGGCATTTTCTGATGGATCAAATGTACAAATTTCAGGCAAGAAAATCTAATTCTTTTTCTGTTTGGTCAGATATAATGATTTAAGGCAGTAAAATATAATCCTTTTTTGATTGGTCAAATATAATGATTTCAGGCAATACAATCCACAATATACAGTTGCAAACGTTAATGGCATTGTAACTATAATTACAGTACAGTTCATGCAGCAGTGATTTCCCACATGTTACCATGGATATGGCATAGCTGCCAACAGTCCCGTTTTTTCCGTATTTGTCCCGTATTTTGGACCTGAATATGGGTGTACGTTTTTTTTGCAAAAAATAAGTTTTTAATTTAAAAAAAAATGATAAAAGATTCCCTTGCAATTTTCAGTTTAGAACGGGCACTTCCATTCTGTATCGCATGTATATAGGAATACAGTTCTACAATATGATTGGTTCATTCAAAATCGAGGCTACCATGCCTCTCTTTATCTGCCATATTGGATTTCGCAAACAGTTAACGCTACCACTGTGTCTCATCTTCGTAATATTCAACTTCTAATCATGTTGAATAGGAAAGCAGAATATTCAGAATTTTCACCAGAAAAGACAAGAAAACAGAACTGAAAGGACAGTTGTGCTGTCTTGTTTAGATTTGTGAAATCATCTAGTAAAGGAGAAGACTTTATGTTTTGGAAATTGTGTAATGTGATTTCGCTATTGGGCATGGGGACGCACATGAAATACAAGAGCACGAAAAAGTTAATAAACATGAGCTTGCTGCTTCATCATACATAACTCAGCCTGAAGTTGGATGTATATAAATACCAGAGAGAACCTTGATGTAATTTGATCGAAATTCAATTTATAAAATTTCTTTTAGAAATGAACCTTCCTCTTTCAGTTACTAGTGTTGCTGGTGATTTATTTTGCACACGTTTTCCAGATCACAAAAGATTACTCGTATGCTAGAATGAAAACAGTTCAGTAAGAAAATCACACAGAATTGAAATTATCAATGACAGTTGGTGCATTGGAATCGATAATAATTGAAAAAAAATAAACAAGGTGTGGAAAAGGCTCCTATAAACAGCTTGTGTCTGAGTGTGTTGCACTTTTGCACCTTCTGAATGGGCACCCGAATGGAACAGGGTGCCCGTCAGAAGGTGCAAGTGTGCAAGACATGCATCTTTGATATTAAATAATTATGTAAGGCACTCTCCTACCTTACTGATGGTTGTATATGTTGTAAGTGGTTACTTATGCATTAAAATTTTAAAAATCAGTATCTGGTCATGAAAATCAGTATATTCGTCATAAGCAATCAGTATTTTTGTACTTGGAGGTTGGCAGCTATGATATGGAAACACATGGGAAGAAAATATTAAAGTTGAATATACCACTCCTCACCATTGTAAGCCTTTGTAATGATCACTTTCATGGAGCTACATATATGCTAGTGTTTTAATTGCAGTAAACTTTATCTAATTTTCCTGTCAGAGTACATTGTTCAAAATAAAGTGTACTGACTTTTCATATTGTTGCCTTGTGTGTTTTTTGCAGCTAATGTAAAAAGAGTGACAATGTCACTTTATAAATGTGTATCAGTTGCCAGATTATATACAGTTTTAATTTTCCTTGTATAATTTATGAGTAGTGATCTTAAATGTGCTTCTTAAATGTTGTAATGGGGGAGTAGTAAGGTTACAATTGGAACATTAACATGAAGTTCTAAAATGTTTGACAGCATTAGTTTTGGTTTGTAAAACAACACAAACAATTTTCGTTCATTTTAATTATCACATAACACTTGTGCTCTTGAGTATTTATAGATCCACTGAAGTCAGTTATTAGTATGTTAAAAAGTTGTGTGAGATTTGACTAGTGTATTTTATCATCTTAGCAATACACTTCACGTGTCCTTCAAAGAGATTTTACTAGTTTGTTAAAAAGTACATCTCAGAGTGAGAATTGTCCTTGCATTAAACTTCAGGCAACCTGCAAGGAGATTTTACTATAATATTCAGTGTGTCATGTGACTTTTTGTTTGTTTCATATAACAGCTGTTGATTCCTCTCTCTCTCTCTCTCTCTCTGTTTGAACTTTTTTCACTTAAAACAATTTATTATTAATATCTCTCTTTTGATATTCTTGGCATTGCAGGAAATGCTGCCAGGGCATGCAGTTGAGTGAATCACACAAACTTTGCATGAATTTGCACACTTAAAATCTCCTTTTTAGTGGTAATTTGATGTTTAATGTAGAAAATTCAGAATACCAAGCCTATTAAAATACAGGCAGTTTACTAGTGGAGTGCAACCTCAGTTTGTTTTCTTAAACAATTTAGCTGTTCCAGATCTTGTGCAACAAAACTATAAAACCCAGTTGTGTTTTTCAAATACGGAATTTCTTTCCTTTCTAAAATATAATGTTCTACAATTTGAAATCAAAGCCCAGAGTAGCACTGACCAAAGTTTACCTTTAGTGGTCAGCACACTAACAAATGCATTTAAATGATCCCAATGTTTCACTTGGATTAGTCAATGGCAAAGGTCTTTGTATGATTTTTTAAATTTGAAGTCCAGAGCTTCATTTCTCCAAATATTGGGAATCCTGCATATAGAAAACTTTTGACCAGAGTTTTGAAAACTGAGAGAACAGAAACAGAAATTGAAGTTCTGGAAGCAGGGACTCTCACAAATTACAATCTGTGAAAGATGAGACAAAATTATATCTTTAAGTAATGTATTTTACAGAAGTAGATAATTTGGATGAATAGTTTCAAGTTGGTTTTGAAATGCAAAATTGAGATCTTGATGGCTTATTTTATTTTGTTTTTGTTACTCATTACAATATTATTTGCAAATGCATCATGATGTTTATTTTAGTCATTAATTGGTAATTTTAATTTTAAATATATGTAAGGACAAAAGAGAGATAAATAATTAGAGTTTCATATTAAGTTCAGGAAAGCTGTTTATTAACATTGTCACGAATAAATTTCATATTCCAAAGACTTTATGATTCTTGCAGGTAGAGAGTTTAATGTATGTTTAGGATGTAAGTATTAAAATTCTCTGTTGGT
The DNA here is from genome assembly GCA_016617855.1 of Megalonaias nervosa. Taxonomy (NCBI): domain Eukaryota; kingdom Metazoa; phylum Mollusca; class Bivalvia; order Unionida; family Unionidae; genus Megalonaias; species Megalonaias nervosa. The sequence continues at coordinate 21,196 of JAECUM010039015.1, read as the reverse complement.
TGAATGATTGATATTTTTTCTTGCAGCTGTTGATTCCAGTTTTTCTATCAAACTCATGCAAATCTTTAATTTCAGTGGATTTCTTCAAGCACACATATCATACCTTGATGAGAGTTGTCAGACATGCTTAATTTTGCTCACTGTGGACAGGGAGTCCTTTTTCACGCTGTCAGAATGCAAAAACAGAATACAAGAAGTAGGTATTTTTATTATATACCTATGCAGACCATTATCAAAGTGTTTATCATATGAAACACTCCCCCTTCAATATGATTACTAACTTTAATATTTCTACACACATAGATCACAAAGAAGGCTTTTTCTTTCATTCCTTTCTTCCATTCTTGTCCATACAGGTTAATTTATAGTTTTATAGTATAAATTATAAATAAATTTGAATGTAATACTTTGATGCATTTAGAAGCAATGCCATATGAATATTATAAGACAGATTTCCTTCAGTATAAGACAGTAGATGATGTCAATAACTGTCAGCTGTGGTATACACAAAACTGCAGTATGGCATAAATTTATCACAGATGTAATGATTGTGCATATGTGAGTTCTGGGGTGGGATAAACAAAAATTGCAGTAAAAATGTATAGTAAATGATACATACATACATACACATGCCACTCCATCTATAACTTGCACCTTGATTACTCGCGAACCCGCTTATAACATTTGGTGAGGCGTTGATTCCAATTTTTTTACCAGGAAATACCCAAAAGTTGACCCATATTTGTTAAATTTGAAGTAAATTGTGATCAAAATTGGTAACTGGTACTGTTATATATTGCTCGTTTTATTGCTGAAAACAGTAAATAGGACCTGGAAATTTTAATTGACATTATAAAATTATCAACTTTTAATAAGAAGTAATATTTTTTTGCCACATTTTCTTTCCAAACGACATGCTTAGTACACCATGAAATTTTGATAGTGAAAATGTCACTTAATGTCTAGTGGAGGCAGTACTTTAATATTCATTGAAATTTCGATCAACGAAAATGTCACTTATGTCTAGTGGAGGCAGTACTTTTATATATAAATACCAATTAAATAAGTTTTTAGCAAGTGAAATTTGTGTTTTAGTTTTATCTTTTAGATTGGTTTTAAGTGTAATCATCATAACTACAATGTGTCCTTGTGTATTTACACATAAATTGTGTCAATTTACTGTAACAGCTTTGTCAGCAAACATTTATCTGAGAACCTAATTATATGCTGTCTGTGTTTTGATATCTGACTTGCAGATGCATTCTATTGTTGCACTGAATTAAAAGCTGACCTCCTTTGTATTATCATGTTAATTGCATTTTTTTAATAAAATAAAGGGAGTGGAGTGAAAGAAAAGTTAAAAGCCATGCAAATCCTACATGTGTAAGATCTAGCGGCCCCAGTCGCATGTTTGGTAAACTCATTTCATCTGATCATTCGAACACTGTTATAAATATTATTTTGTACATAATATAATTAAACCACCTTAAATTAACCTACTCAATCGTAAATGTGATCAAAGAGAGCAAGGCAACCTTGTGAAATGACTACTTCATAAAATAAAAAAGAGTTTTGTTTCACAGATAAGGATCATGGTGGAGAAATGTGTTTCAGAGAATTCCTGAATTGGCACTTAGAGATAACCTCAAGGATGAGAAGATGTTTCACTATTACTTGCAATGAAGTGGCAGCATCAGTATTTTACTAATTGAACGCTACAGAATCGAGTTTCGATGTAGACAATTCTTTCACGAAATAAATGTTGCTGATCTTTTCAAAAAGGAATCTTGTTTGGTGATGCATCAACAGTTAGTCTGGTTCCCTGCTTTGTGACCCCCTTCTTCACATTCGGTTATCACAAACCAGACAAGGAACCAGACTAATCAACAACAACAAAAAGCAGTGATGTAATACACAAATGCTTTCGCATACACGTAAAGGTTGTTGAAACTAATTGGAATAATGTTAACGATTTTTCAGATGTTGGGCATGTTGAAAATAAACGTAATTTATACAGGATAATGAACAACTTCATTAGGAAAAGTGTTTTATTGACAATTATTCTTAACATGATTATAAAACGAGTATTCAGTCATTAAACTGCCCAGTCCCCATCCCCGATGGTTTTCTCAGTGTCTAGTGGAAGTGGCATCACTTCTTATGTTTTTTTAGGTCCCTTGGTAACTTGTGCCCTTGCTTATAGGGTGGTGTGTATTTTTAGACCCCATTGTGTGCTAGTTTTTGAGGGAGAGGGGTGTTTGTGTGTGTTTTATATATATATATATATATATATATATATATATATATATATATATATATATATATATATATATATATATATATATACAAATATATTGTAATAAATACAAATGTATGGTAATACAAATATATAGTAATAGATACAAATATATGATGCTTAGCCAGAGCTATGAAAGGCTTCTTGTTCATAGAGTTTTAAATTTTGGTGTTTATACCCATGAAAAATGAGGAAGTCACAGTAGATGAAAAAATGTGTATTTCAAATTTAGGTACTCTATTTACCGTATATATTGGGACACGATAAAATAAAATATTTTCCTGTCCCAGAACATATGGTGAAACTTTTTTCACCTAGGTCATATGTCCCAAGACTTAAGAAACAAAATAAATTTGTATTGAATTTGTGCACCCTCCCCCTACTGCATGTTGCAATAAAATTGTTAAACAGAACAATTATTTGATAATAAAAAGAAAGAAACTAACCTTGTATTGTTATCATTTATTCCTTTTTTTTTCCATCATGAGCATTAAAGAATAAAATATATCCACTAATTCCGTATATGTAGCATAGACATCCATGCTGTATCATGTATCCTTATGTCCGATAACATAGCATAGGCTTCCATACTGTATCATGTATCCTTATGTCCGATAACATAGCATAGGCATCCATACTGTATCATGTATCCTTATGTCCGATAACATAGCATAGGCATCCATACTGTATCATGTATCCTTATGTCCAATAACATAGCATAGACATCCATACTGTATCATGTATCCTTATGTCCGATAACATAGCATATACATCCATACTGTATCATGTATCCTTATGTCCAATAACATAGCATAGGCATCCATACTGTATCATGTATCCTTATGTCCGATAACATAGCATAGGCATCCATACTGTATCATGTATCCTTATGTCCGATAACACAAGACATGTTGTTCAATGACATGAACATTGCGAAACAAATCGTGTGTGGTTGTGCTCCAAGGTTTGAATATGTAATCTGACAGAAAACTGGAACCAACAAAATCACAGACAAGAGGGAAATAATCAACCAATTGCTTGAAAGCATCTGCCATTCATGCATGACATGATGTTAGGTGCAAAATAACCAAGATTGTATTATTTCCATGTTAACTATATGACAGTATCTTGCTAATAAAAATCATTATTTGAAAATACATTCACTTGAGTGCAAGTGACAATCTTTTTGCTAGCACAAGTTACAAAAGTACCATTAAAGCAAGTTATTGTTGTGTATACTTTCTACAGGCAGACATCAATGCCCATTTGTATTAATTATAACTACAGATGCCAGGTACATAGAAGCTGGGGTGGTGAATAAACAACTGGCAGCGAGCAGTAAACTCATTCTTTGAACTTACCGACAGGACATCAAAGACAAAGGTTATTTTTATTACAAAGCAAGCCGGTTTTTCTCTTTTTAAAGATATCGATACAAAGGTTATTTTATTGCAAAGCAAGCTGACCTCAGAAACCAACTTTGGATTCTTTTAAGTGTGCTGATTTTTTTTTTTAATATAGAAAGATGGCTGAGATTTGTAAGCTAACTTTGGTTCCTTTTTGACCAGTATTCACTGTAATTTTGAAAATACATTGAAACAATGGAACAATTTTTAAAGTGACACAATATAGTGCTTTGTGCACTGACATTGATGAACTAGCGTCGTCCAGAAGATTTGGAAAAAATAAAATATTTGATGAATTTATGAAGGCCAGAGGGAAGCAGATGATTTCACCAACAATATGATCATTAACACGGATGAAATTCAAGTGTACTTTGATCTTATTCCTGGATGCACTGATGATAAGATGGGGGTCAAAAGTGTGAGAATTAGCATGACTGGTGCAGATTTGAACAAATCTGATTTAAGTCTTTTCCGACAATTTTAGAATGATTTAAAAGGTGTCCCACAACTTACGATGTGGAAAAACAATGTGTGCCAGAACATACAGTGCACAAAAAAATTACTTTCAAAATTAATTTATGGTGTCCCAACATATACAGTACATACGATATTGCTGCACCTGGGGTCAGTTTTTATATTGCACTTTCAAATATCCACCTGTAGTTGAAATAGAGTATTTCAAATTATTTATTAATACTTTCACATTCTTTTATCAGAGGTTAGTGAAATACAATGGTCTCCAAGCAATTGGCGATTCATTGAGAAAAAACAGCTACAGTATTCAAGACTGCAAAATTTCTGATCTTCGGCACTTCTTGTACAAATCCAAAAGTACTGCCCAGTACACAAGTCCAGAGCTTGAGGCACCATATTTAACAGAGCCAGAGCAGGAGAGACTTTTTGGCTTGTACCAATTCCTTCATCAGCGAATACATTCATTATCACGACCACTCAAAATATTGTACCATGTGGGACCATACGAGACACTTCTTGGTTGGGTAAGGCATCTGCCCACTGTATTCTTCCTACATTAAAATTTTCACTTGTAACATGTTAGGGCCATCACATGTTATCATATGAAGCGGCATGATGTGCTAAATATCTTAAAATGAATTGGTATTGGTTTATGAGACCTCATATCTGTGATGACTTTTGGATAAATATATTTTACTGATTCACTTCATCCAAGTTTCTAATACTTTCTTCAGTAGAAATTATACATATAAAAATATTCAGTTAATTCAAAAGCAATGAGTTATATACCATTTGTACATGCCTATAAGTTGAGTCCAACTGCAGACTCCACTGACCCAGATATTCTGTCACATAATGTGCCAGCAGATCTGGGTCTGTGCAGTTAGGAGTAATCAGTAGGACAAACAGCATAGAGCCTGGTCTGTAGGTGCATTATGCTATGGCAGATCAGGATCTTTATTGTTTGCAGTTTGACTTGACTTATAAGCAAGTATGGATGGTACCCAATTTTTCTGTTCTTATCCAGAGTGAGTGATTGTTTGACACATGTGTTAGCATGCTGGACCTGTAACCAAAAAGGTTGCAGGTTTGAATCCTACCTCAGAATCAACCAGGGTTGACTACAACAGTGTCATTGGGCAAGGCACTTTACTCCAAATGCATCAGTACTAAATGATCTGCCATTGTTGCAGTGCAGTAAATCATCAAACCAAACTTACCTACATATCTGCAACTTAATTACTAAAAGACTGCAATTTTTGTAAACCATCTTCATACATTTAATATAAGATTATGTTTACCATATACAAGAAAAATCACTGATGTTAGTGAACTGAAAAACAAAGTTTACAATAATTTTGAAGTACACTGTATTTTTACATTACAACTTTGTCTCCTCTGGCATTTTAGAGTCATCTGTGATAGGAGTTTTTATGACCCGTGTTTTAAAAGGAATATGAAATTATGAAACCTGATATCTGTAATGACGTGTGGGTAAATATTTCTCTGATTAATCTTTTAGTAGTTTCTAATACTTTCTAGGATAGAAATTGTACTTCATCCATAAGGTAAATACCGTATATACTCGCATACAAGTTGGGTGCAACTACAAACAACATAGACCCAGATGTATTAGGGCACAAACAACTAATTCAATTCACCATGGACAGTAATGCCATTTGGCTTTCTCAACTTTTATGATAAGATCGGCAAAGTATGCTTATATTGTAAGAATGATCTCTCCAAGAGAAAACTTTTAAAATGATCAAATTGATATGATGCATACTTTGTTTAGACAAAAATTCCATTGTAGATGCCCACAATAAAAATCCAGCCCAGTGAGATCTCTCCCTTTACATCCAGTAGTACCTGTGTGATGATAGCAATAAAAAAATAAAAATGATTTAAGGTTCAGGCCTACTAACACATAGAATTTAATAACATGCATGCTTCTGCTGAAAAATTATGTTAATTTGTTTCCAGTAATTATTTTCAGCCAATTTATGGCTTTCATTACTTTAAATATAGCATTTAATATGCCACCCTATATAGGCTGGTTTGGTAACCTATACAATAATTATTTGTCAGTGACCTTAGATGTACACATGTAGTATGATTAGGTTATTTGACAAATCAACATTTATTTCATTATAATTATTCAATGTCAGCAGCACATTTCCTTGAAATGTCCTACAGGGCATTGCTGTCTCATAGTTGCCATTTTGAAGATGCCACAGAATTTATTTAAATTTGGGAGCCATGTTGAAATGATAAATTGATCACATTTTCAACAGAAGAAAAAATACTTCTCTTTGAAGTGTCTTAATATTTCCAAAAGTAGTATTTTGGTTCCTAGATGGAAAAGTAATGCATTTCTTAAGCCAGATGAATTTCAATGCATATTGCAACATAACTGTGACAAAGGGATGTAATCCAGGATTGCTACATAGGCTCCAAGTCAGTATAAAATATTCATAATGTTTGTGCTTCTCTGAACATTACTCAATGTTATTGAATGTGCTTACATAAAATTTGTATCATTTATCTTTTTTGCTGCCAAGTACAAATTTATATGAAGGTGTGCATGTGCAGTGATTACTTTAGAAAAGGGAGACAAGTCTTGGTGGCCACTCCTCCTTTTTTAGACATTAATTTTCGACACATTTGAGAAACCTAGTATTCCCATTCATTGCTAATGAAATCCCAAGTTAAATGTCAAAAGAAAATATTTCTTCAGCTTTCTTTTGCAACACACGTGTTTGGCGCAGAGGCCACTAAGAACAGCAGATAGGATGGAGATGCACAGAGGCTGTGATCAAATGGGGTTGTGTATCATCATGAAGGGCACTGGTTTGCAGAAGGCTCATTACAAATATGTTGTTCATAGCAGAAAGTTTGCATCTCCTTATTAAACTGTTAAACAGCAATTCCAAACTGAATTTTCTTTGCATTTTTTTTCTCTATGTACAGGTAACTCAAGGATTTGAGCTGTATGCAGTATTTGGACCACTGGTGACTAAAACTTTGGCTATCAATGCAATCAACAAGCTCTTGGCCTGGATCAAGAGGGAGGAGAACCGTCTTTTCATCATGAACTCAGTTACTTTCTAGTCATCTTATGAACCAAGTTTAAATGCATTTCATTCTGTGTGTACTCTTGAGAAATATGTCTCAGTTTTGGCACGTAAATTGACTATATGACCACAGAATGATGGCAACATCAAGGTTGACATAAAATATGGAACCTAATACATGCATTTAGGTATGCATGGAGGTTACATACCTTTGGAACTCGTCATCTTATACAGAATCACTCAACACCAATTTTTCATTCATTTCCTAATTGCTAGCATTCAATGCAACAGAATTTATAAAATTTTAATTTTAATTTTGAAACCTTGTATGGGCTATCTATGTAATCAACTCTCATTTCAATGACTAAATTGATTTTTAGCCAGGTTTGTCATTGTAACAAATATGCTCTTCTAAAGATCATGCCTTTAATTTATAAAATTTAGCTTCCGTCTTTTAATTTTGTCTGACTAGTGTGAGCGGATATAAAGAATTAGTCATAAATAAATGAATACTTCATAGTTAATGTTAACTCATGCCATAAAAAAAAAACAGAAGTGGGTGATGAATATGACATTGTAATGACTGATATTTATGTCATTGTCAGTAACTTTCCATTTCCCACACTATATTGGTAAAGAACAACATATATCAAAAATTAGTGTTGAAGTCAGAAGCTGAATATTCTGTTCTAAAACTTAGCATTGAACATGTTTGTCTGCATCATTTTTCTATCAGAAACTTAATATTCTGTTATAATGAATATTGTTGTGACATGGGTTGTCTGTGCCGTTATACAAGGTATGACTCCTTCAGGTGACCTTTTATCTTACCAACATTTTGTGGTCAAGCAGTATCTATCCAGGGATATACTTTAATCTGTGATAGTGCAGCATGCCATATTGGTTTATCTTTGACTACAGCAAAGAACCCAATGAACATAAAAGGCATTTTAAGAGTAGAAAAATCCAGGTAGGACAAGCATTTGACTTACAGTGCAAGTTGTCCAAGGTATTAGTGACTACAAGAAAGCATGATCCTTTTGTTTTAGATTTGACGCAATTACTTGGAAGTTTTAAATGTTGTTGGGATGATGTCCCACAATGTGTATGGAAAGGGTATAGAGCAGTGGTTCCCAAACTTTATTGGACCACTGTCCCCTTGGTTATCCTTGGCGCCCCCTGCCTTGCTCCGTAAAAAGCACTATTCAGCATTAGCGTCCCCCTCGGTAATCCTGTTGCCCCCCAGGGGGCAGTACCACCTGCTTTGGGAACCACTGGTATAGAGTGTTGCCCTCATACTTCCACCCTTCCATATATACACGCTTTCAGTCGCATTCTGGCTTTTTGTCACCGTCGTATTTTATACATCTACTGCGAACATGATTTCTAGTTTTCTTGTAAATCTAAATCTAGTCTTATAAAATGTAAAATTTCAGTACTGATGTTTAATTTATCTGAGTACTGTTCCTCAAAGTAATAATTTTTGTAAATAAAAAACTGAACTAAAGTAAATTTGAACAGTCCAGTAAAATATGTCAGTCCCACTGAGTAAATACAAAAATATTAATTATTGGGAACCATGCTATAACATGTTTTGTTACAGCACGAGTTTGGATATAACACAGTTGTGTTGTGGTTAAGATTTTTTGTTTTGTATGTTCCTTATTCCCTGACTTTACTCCAAAACGTCAGCCAAGCTTGATAAAAATAATTCAGTTAAGTTTCAGAAACCTGTACCATATTGATCGTAAATAATTTTCTTAAACGGCAATATATGACTATTGTGCATGGGACTCTCTTAATACCAAATGTTACATAAATTCTCTTTTATAACAAATTTTACAAAAAATAGCAGGTAGTAAAATTATTCCTGTATGCTTGACTGACATTTTCTAGATTCACCATTACACCCCACCCCATATCCATATATGCATGATTCATCAAATTTCCAACCATTATTGCTATACCATAGTTCGGTATATATCGCTTTTGGCAGTTATGGACCCCAGTTATCACATTCTTGCAATGTTCATCCATACTTGTTATCAGGATTTCAGTATTTTGCACAGTTTCTCTAGCATGTTCTTCAAATTCAAAATTTTATCCCTGTAAATATCATTACCTTTAAGTTATGGGTGTATTTCTGTTAATGACATTAATCAAAGTTGACGAAATCATATTTACGGTACTGATTTGAGCTGCAGAACCAGTGTTTTTTTTTATATAAAGTTCATGTCTTAAAACTTCAAAACCTGACAAGTTCAGTCGGTTTTTTTTAACATGGTAGATAGTTACAAAACCAAATTATGTTTGTCAAATTTCTTCCTGGTGTTCAAAAATAAATACCGTATTTTGTTTGTTTTCTACCACATCATCAAACATAAATAATTTGCCAATTTTATTAATTTTTCTAAGTTTAGCATTTGTAAAACTGTATTTAACTTGCTATATTGGTTAGTAGTACTTGTTTCAGGCAGATTTATTGGTCAGTATGGAAGCAAGGCATGTGTATGCAGCGGATATACACATCAGAGAAAGTGTTTAAAAAAAACTTGAAAAGTACCTAAAAATCAACTTTCTGGGGCTGTATGAGCCAGATCATAATAATAATAATGAGGACTTTGTATAGCGCCTAATCTTTAGAAGCTCTAAGTGCTTTACAACATTTGACAACACTTAAAAGACATATATAATGAAATGATTACAAAAATAAAAACAAACACCACAAAATTAGAAAACAGAAAACATGCTGTAAATATTTAAGGTAAGGAAACATTATTAGGTCTTTAAGTCTGTTCTTGCAGTTGAAATAGGTGAGTTTTTATGGAATATAAAATGTGTTGCCATAGAGTAAAGTTCAAAAGATTTGATTGTTTTGGCAATCTTCAGTGAAAAATGTCTGCACTGGGTATTTGAATCTTACACTGTTTAGTATTCTTTTTTTATTTTTATGGTACATTTCCAGTGGGTGATTAAATGCCATAGCATAAAGCGCTCTTTTTTTAATCAAATTTGATTCACTAGTGTTATTTTGTTATGGACATTAAATGTTAGGGACTTTAATCTTTTGTTTAAAAAAAAGAAGTATTTTTATAGCAGATTGTTACTATATATATACTTGCTTATAAGACGAGTCCAACTGCAAACTGCACAGACCCAGATTGGCCATTGCATAATGCACCTGCAGATTTGGATCTGTGCAATTTGTTATGAGTAATCAGTAGAACAAACAACCTGGACCCTGATCTGTAGACACATTGTGTTATGGCAGATCAGAATCTATGTTGTTTGCAGTTGGACTTGACTTTTAGGTGAGTGTACACAGTATATATACTTTTTTATTAGAATCACCAAAATTATGTAGATTTTAATCATTACAGAGAAAATGATTACATCTTCATATGTAGTGGGCAGTTGAAATGTTTTGATTCTAATCACCTGTACAAGAGAGCCCTTGGCCAATTTATTTTCATTAATTAAAATTAACAAAGAGGAAATAATTAAAGTTCATTATAACTTTATTCATATTTCCTTCATGCTGGCATGGTATAAAAGAAATGGATATTCATGAAATTCTGTAGACATCAGTAAGTTTGAAGATTTTGCATTTTTATTATACATGGACAGTCTTTGTTCAGTCATGATTTTTTTGCATAAAAGAAAACAAAATAAATTACAGTTTCTGTCAAGATATAGTTCAGGTACAAAAAACACATGCCAGGCAACATGCAGATGCCATCCACAGTTTTCATTTCCTTTTGTAGGATGAAAAGTGGCTGAACACAAAATTTATAATTAACAAGCTTGTGTATGTATTGTTCTGCATGATTGGTACAGTATTTTACAAAAACTGAACTTCTGCATTCCCTGGAATGTTGCAGTCACAGTTCTAGTCAAATGTTATGGTTCAAGGATTATGGAACTATTCACTTATTTAGAGAGAAAGAGCACACTTTTTCCTACATGTACATTGCATACATGTACAAAACATTCTTAATCTTATGATTATTAGTCACTGTTTATGTACTAATCAGTTTTATTGTCAAACCTGTATAGTTCCAACACCAGTGACATCAGTTGATGAGATCCATAGTTAAAGTAAGTGAATTTTAATAGCCTTTTATTATTGCCTTTTGCTGATGGAACTGTTCTGTAGTGTTGTTTTCTGGTGTGTTTAGTGCTTAAACCAAATGAGCATACACTTTACCCCACCCAACAACATTATAGGGGAACAGCCTTCTCCCAATGAAACTGTATTTCAGTAGTTTTGTTTGGTGGTTATAGTACCTAAATAAAAGGAGCATGCACCTTAGCTTGTCTGGTGGATATAGTGCCTGGACCAACAATTGGGCAACAATTCCCAAGGTGGAAGGCAATAATAGAACACCACTATATTACATTCAAATGTAGCAATAGTGACCACTGCAGCAGGTGTAGTGACCATCATTAGGTGTAGTAAAGGTGAAATGCCTACTGTCCTAATTTAAATTCCTTTCGTTAGCCAATTGGAATTTTAGAATTTGTCATGTGTACTAAAATTATAAACATTGTTGGGTCTGAAGCACAAATTCAAATAATCCAGGAATTGTACTAAACTGTCACTGTTTTGTGAAAGTGAGATTTGAAGCAAATGATCTAGTGGAAAGAAAGAGGTTTTATGAAGGTTGTAATGCATTCTGGGTAAAATACTGTATAATATGGATAATTTGCACACTGGCTGTTACATATTTTTGTAGCAAAAATAAATGCTTATACACATGTTAAAAGAAGTTTAATATGCAGAATTCATTTTTAATGATTATTCTGTTTTTAATTAAATGATTTGCATGGCGCTATGTTTTAGTGCCTTGTTTTTTTTTTTAAAACTATCTTTTCAATCTTTCTGTCTTGCCTTTTCTGATAAGTCATCGTTTTGTCATAAGCCATAAAATCTGTTTGATAAGTGTAGATATCCAAAACTTGCAGTTACCAGATATACTCACCAGTAAGTCAAGTTCAACTGCAAACTGCACACAACCAGATTTGATGTCACATAATATACATTTTGTTAGAAGCAGTCAGTAGAACCAATAACATGGGCCATGATCTGGCACATTATGCAATGGCAGGTCAGGGTCTATCTTGTTTGCAGTGGGACTTGACTTGTATATGAGTATATATGGTAGTATATAAAAGAATCATACACAGCCTTCACTAATTTGAAAAGTAAGCCACATTGCCTATTATCCAAATTTCACAGTAGTACCAATAACATGCACCAGTTTACATGTGCAATTTTACCTACATATATAAATTTACATACATATGTAGGCAGTCATTTGAATGGATATACACACTCGTTATTTGAATGGATTTGGACACTTAAACAGGTGTATGCATTTCTGTGCACACCTGTCTATCTTGTAAATTATTTTGTCAAGGTATGGCATGTTATACTTTTGTATGGTATGGTACCAATGGATGGATTAGTGGGAGGATGAGTGATACATTTATGTATCTACATATGCATATTTTATATGTGTGTTTGAGATGTCCACAGATTTTTTATTTACTGTTGAACATTTGATTTTTAGTAGCATCTTGGGGGAAAGGCTGTAACTTGTCCAAAATTAACATTAAAATCTATTGTTTAGTCATATATACTTACAGTTTGAAGCAAAACTTAAATATTACTGAAATACATCCATATGTAATTGCATTCTCTTTCAGCTTGAGATAACTGGCAGTTGAGACCTCTGCATCTATGAACCAATGCTGAACTTCTGGCAAGTGATACTAAATGTGGTTTTGAATTAGTGCAACTGAAATAGAAAAGGCACTTGTCCTGGTATTTTTTCAAAAAAAAAGCATCTCTTTTTTAGCTGGAGTTTTAAGAACAACTATTTTGACCCCTCCTTTGAATTTCATCAGTTGATGTATAAGAAATACACATGGAATACTTCATACCTTTCTCTAACAATGTCAAATACATTACCTGACCATATCACATTAGGATAACTTTCTCTGCTACCTCAGAATTCAGCCCGTCAAGAAAGGCAAAAAACACCTTTTGTCTGTATAGTATATAGACAAAAGGTAGCATCTCTTGCAGGTTAACTCCCCTTTCTACCTGTTAAGTAGCCACTGTCATGCCCAGATGTACCCATTTTTACTTAAGCAAAACCTTAAAGGATGCTTGCAGTGCTGGGAATTGTGGGAGGGATTATTTATGATGTAATCAAGTATTATTTGAGAAACACAATTTACAAAAGAAAAGTTGCTTAACAGAAGAACTTCTACTGTTAGTTTTGTACATTGAGAGACAATTTATTTATTCACATGTGAGGGAGATCCCTGTGGGATTCTACACTTGATTATTGTCTGACCATCAAAAGTTTCCCATGTGAATCCAGTGAAAGTGGTAAATTCATGTCTTGGTTTAAGGTTGTGCTTTCATGAATGGCCGGTGGTCACTGTCTGGCAGCTACCACTAACCCAGTGAAGTTCAGTTATCTCCTTAGCAAGGCCATGTCATGCAAATGGAAGCTAGAGAAGGCAGACAGCATGGCAGTCAGCTCACTCTCCTATGTCCTGAATAAAGACATTATATTTAAGTATAGGCTGATGAAAGTTTCTCATTTTTGTGAGCCAAAATCTTCATTAGTTTACCTGATCCTGTGTGAGTTCACAATTCACCAATTTGATAACTCCCTTCAGCGAAGCCGCCAGTGATTTTATGGTCATGTTTTGCATTCCTGCCTTTAGAATTAGGAATTTATGGTTGATGCGAATATTGTCTGTCTCAGGTAGCATCTGATGGTATGTACAGGATCCTGCAGATTCTCTTGGCAAATTGGTCAAGGAGAGGGAATGAATTTGCTATTGCTGGTTGACTAGTGATAGCAGCCTGTTCTTAGGAAGGAAACAACATTAGAATGACTGAACCATTAGAAAAGAACTGCATATTGTTTGGATCAGTGGATATCATATGTAGTTCAGTCACTCTGCATGCTGAAGTTAGCATTATCACAAATTGCAAGTCGTGTACAATAGCTACTTCAGTGTTGTTGGAGAATTACACTGGCTCAGATTTAGATGAGTTTGGCCATGGATAGATTCCATTGGGAATGTTGTGAGTGAGAGTTGTTTGGATATGTCAGAACTGGACAGTGTGTCATAGAATAACTTGTGGTGGCCAAATTCATATCTTCCATGAAGTCTAAATGTGTCTGAGATCATGGAACAGTATCCCTTGACTTGTGATAGGGGCTAACTTCTCATCTTCTGAGAGAAAGAGCAAAAAGTTTGCAGTTGGGGAATGGGTGTTGAGAATGGTGTGATGTCATGGATATGATACCAGTCGTTGACAAGAAATGATTTCTGCTTGTATGTCCTCAGTTTTAACCTGTATGTGTTGTTTCCCTTGTCCATATAATATGTTGGCAGAAAGACGTTTTTCCTATTTCAGGGAGGGCTGGATTCAGAGATAGCAGATGTTCATCTGCCAAGAATGATACATTGTTAAATATAGTAACAGAGTGCTGCCATTTACGTTTGAGGAATGTGTATGTTCATTGCATCCCATAAGGTTGACATAGACTGACATTCAAAAGTTTAAAATACTGGGACAGACGAAATGTTCGCTCAGCTTGTACTTTTGACACAAGTAAAAAAATAATAGCTTTGTTTTGTCATATCTTGGCCATGAGAACTGGTCCAATTACTTGCATTTGAAACATCTTTCACCCCAGTCATCTTGCTTTCTATTATTCAAGATGAGTAAGGGGTGGGGGTGGGGTGCTATGATTGTGTTTCCTATGATCAGAATAATTCTTAAGTTCTAAATCAGTGGTGATGTATGCCAACAGACTTTTCTGATTGGCTGTTGTTACTATGAACAACCAATTAAGAAAATTTTAATAGGTGGTTGGATTTTTTTTGTTTATTTATATGGGATCACTTGGGTACGGCAGTGTATACCTTCATCTACTTTGTTGGTGAAAGTGTGAAACCAGGAGCAATTAATTATGACCAACAGCTGAGGCAGTTTGATGCCTTTCAGATAAAGATTTGCCATTGTTTTATCTGATAAGAAGTTTGAAATTGTTTGTCTTGACAGTTGTGAAGTTATATGTAAACATGATTACCGTATATACTCATATAAAAGTCTTATCCAACTGCAGATCTGGGTGTATTCTGTTTGTTAGGACTAATCAGTAGAACAGCAACATAGACCATGATCTGCTGGCACATTATGTGATGAGAAAAGAGGATCATTATTGTTACAGTTGGACCTGCCTTATATGCAAGTACATACAGTAATTTCGTTTATAATGGTGACAGTGCTCCAGTTGAATATTTATTCAAATCTGAAGACCCTTTATTATCCCCACACTTTAGTATTGTGACACCCACTGTCCATTTGTTCTTAATATGTATCTCCTACAGTTCACATACTTGATACATATGTGGTTGCCATCTACAGGATGGAAAGGTGTAGGTTTTATGCATCCCACCCCACCCCCAGTAGTTCCTGGGGAGGTTAGAAGTCAAATTTACTATTACAGTGAAATTTTTAGTTATTTTGTGACCAGATTCCATATATGCAGTCACAGTGGAAAGATGCATGTGACAGATTCTGTGTTTCATCTGTTGAGTCATCATCTGGGAATTTGTTTGTATATGGGGTTGGGGTGGGATGGAGGATTGGAACATGTTATTAAAAATATGGGGATATGTTTTATTGAGCCATTGAATTATGCTAGTAGTTTGATATTTTTCCTGCTGGCAATAGGATAATTTTGTTAAGTCTTTTCTAGTGAGTTTATTTATAGTTTTCCAGTACATTTTCTTGATTGTATGTAATATTATTTATTTATTATACAGATGTCTTTTGATCAGATACCTTTTCAAAAAGCATAGAGACCAATTATTTCCACAAAGATTAATGTGCTTATTTCTCTAGTTGAAATGAAGATTTATAATCAAAGCACTTGAGGTGGTCACATCTGTTTAGCAAGCACTTGTGTGTGAAGGTCAGTTACAGTAAATCTCATATTTATTTGTTTCCTGCTTTCCATCAAAAAAAGGGAATGAGGACATTAAATTGGACCTGACCATATATTCTTTTGTCATTCCATCTATCCTTCATTATTTCTGATCATCTATCAGTTTCATTTCTGCACAGTAATTCAGTTATTATTGGATTTTAACCAAAAATTTGTATGCAGCTAAATTAGTCCTCTGCTGAGTTTCATTGTCTGATTGATGGACCCCCCCCCACTTACTTCATAACACCCTTATTTTTTTTAGTTGAACCAAATTTGGTATGCAGCATGATTGTGATGAGACATTGGTAAAGTTCAGTGTTAATGTTCTGTCTTTATATAGCAGAGTTATCACCCCTGATTGTCAGAAACATGCAGTTTTTGCTCTGTACAATAACTCCCTTATATGTTTACAGATTTCAGTCAAATTTGGTATGCAGCTAAACATTGTTGCAACACTGGCCATGTTTAATAGCTCAACATTCTGTGTCTTTTTTTAGCATAGATGTTGTCTCTGATTGTTACACTGACCCACATATTTCCTAATAAGAAGTTCCTCAATTTTTGGATTCCATCCAAATTTGTTATGGAGCTTGATATTTATGATTCTTTGGCAGAGTTTGATTGTCAGCTTTCTGCATCATCATTTAGCAGTGTTATAGACCCTGATTGTTAGACTCATCCACTTACATTTCAGCAGAGTTAATACCTTAATTATTATTGAAGCCAAATTGGTATGCACCTTCATGTTGATGAGATCTTGACTGAGTTCAGTTGTGATTGTTCTGTATCATTGTTTAGCAGATTTGTAGCTCCTGATTGTTGTCGTGATTGTTCTATATCATTGTTTAGCAGAGTTGTAGCCCCTGATTGTCAGATCCAACCACTTAACACGTGTCAAGGGAGAGTAACTTTTAAGGAATCAATTGTGCTAACTAAAAATCTACTTTTCATTTTTCTGTTTTAATGTACTATATCAAAAGTTACAAGGCCCCTTTGTGTAAGATGACAAGCCTTGACACTGTCTTGGATCATTGCATTTTTGCTGTTGAATTTATTTCACTTGCTTTTTGTTATTGACTTTTATGAGTGAATTATAATGTGGTTTTATACCATTAAATACCAGTTTTGATTGTGTCCTGTTCACTTGCATAAGGCACACCTCAGTGTAAGGAACATACCTCGGTATAAGTTCACTTTACTTGTAGCTCAAGTTAATTCTCTGTTGGAACATCTAAAATGAGGGGCATTATTTGTAACTGTACAAGCAGATATGAAGGAGTTATATTTCATATAAGTAGATCTGAGTACGGTGGATGTGCACTGCCCGAACTTATTTTCAGGTCCGAAGGAAATGGTCAAGTATTATTCCATTTGGTCACTTACCATATATGCTCACTTATGAGTCCAACTATAAACTGCATAGACCCAGATCTGCGATTGCATAATGTACCAGCAGAACAAACAACATAGACCCAGATCTGTATGTGCATTGTACTATGGCAAATCAGGATCTTTGTTGTTTACAGTTTGACTTGACTTATAAGTGAGTACATGTGGTATGTGACTTCCATAAACAGTGTTATAAATAGAGAGTACCATACCTACTAAAAACTGTGATATCAGCTTGATCTCCTGTTAAGAATACTGCTTATGACATTTAAAGGCAATATATGGAAGCCTGCATTGTGACAGATTTTATATTTTGTTTCTGATTCACCATTGTGGCTGTAAATATTTAGAAAGTTTAATTTATGGATGATTACTATATATTAATACCAAAGTATTTGGAAAATGTAGATCATAAGTTTATTGTCATATTTCACTACATTATGAAAGCCGAGTCTTTTAGCTTAAGCAGTACTTTTAATCCTTGAGCCTTTTGTGCTAAGATTTCTATTAATGCTGGAGCTTTTGTGCTAAGATTTCTATTAATCCTGGAGCCTTTTGTGCCAAGATTTCTATTAATCCTTGAGCCTTTTGTGCTAAGATTTCTATTAATCCTTGAGCCTTTTGTGCCAAGATTATTCATGTTTAGTACCCATGTATGTCTCTTGCACTCTTGGTTCTCCAGAAAGAAAAGAAAAATCACACAATGGCAAAGAGAAATTGGCTTTTGAAGAATCCTTGTTTTATTTGTATTTACTTGTCCTAAACAGCTCCTTACAATAGTCAGAAAGTATCAACATGCACCTCTGTCCTATGTGTCTACTTGTCCTAAACAGCTCCATGTACTACCTAAAAACAATCAACAGACACCTCAGTCCTATGTGTTTACTTGCCCTAAACAGCTCCATGTACTACCTAAAAACCATCAACAGGGGGGCCCTGAGTGGCCGAGTGGTCTAAAGAGCTCTCTGTTACGGATCACTGCCATCTCACCTCTTTCTGCGTGGGTTCGAGTCTAGGAATCGGCGAATGTGGATATGTGAGAAAGCTTGCCAGTAGCTTCTCGTGGGTCGGTGGTTCTTTCCGGGGATTTCCTGGTTTCTTCCTCCACCATTATTACTGGCCGCCATGTATAGCCTATCGTGTGCTGAAAAATGGCGTTAAGCCCCACAACAACAACAACAACCATCAACAGGTACTTCTGTCCTATGTGTCTACTTACCTTAAACAGCTCCTTGTACTACCTAAAATCAATCAACATGCACCTCTGTCCTATGTGTTTACTTGCCCTAAACAGCTCCATGTACTACCTAAAACCAATCAACATGCACCTCTGTCCTATGTGTTTACTTGCCCTAAACAGCTCCATGTACTACCTAAAAAATTCAACAGACAGATAGCTCTAAGAGGAGCTCTGGTGAAATTTAGATTGGTTCTTGATATAGGGCTATCCCATTAATCTCTCTCTCTCTCTCTCTCTCTCTCTCTCTCTCTCTCTCTCTCTGCATAGGAAGATACTGCATTTTGTATGTGTTACATTCAATGAAATCCCAGAGGGTTATACTTTCAAGTCACACTCAAAACTACTGGCTGAGGGAAACAAGCATGCTTTCAAATTTTTCATCTGTAAATAATATTTATTTGATGTAAAAATATTGATTTGTTATGGTTTAATATTATTATTATTCTTATTATTATGCAGTAATGATGCATTATACATGTCATACAGTGATTCATTTTGTTAATAAAGTGATAAAATAATACGTCATTTGTTATGTTGTCAGATATTTTGTTATCTTTTGTATGTTGTAAATTATGTAGGCTGTTCTTGAAATTTACAAGTTTCAGAACACAACTGATAACGTTTTCTTACTTTCACTTGTATAAATTGTCTTGAAGATTGTTAAACAGTTATTATAACTTGATGGAATTTGTTGAGGTTTTGCATGAAGGACTCTGTAGTGTTTCTGGGAACAACTACTGATTTTTTTCTGAATTTCATATATATTTCACCATTGCTATCTCCTTTCATATGTATTGCATATTGACTTTAAAAGTTTGCATCTACAAGATAAACAGAATTTCTGAATAGTACCTTCAGTTCAATTTGGTTATGTTTAATATCTTGAATGTAGCACTTTTCTTTAAAAAAACCCAATAGCAGTTGTTACAACATGCACATTTCATATGCAAGATTTTCAGTTTCTTCACGTTCAAACTCTTCATCACCATCATACATTTCTTCTGTTATTTAAAAAGCAAAGAATTAAATAAATCAGCTGAAAAAGAATTGGGATTTATCAACGACATAATAAGTGACATTTTTCAAGAAAATGAAGAATACAAACAGGAACTAAAGATGTTAATAGGAAGTGGAACATAACAGCGATATAACGGTAAAAAGCTTGACTGACAGTTTGAAAAAATGGATGAGAAACAAGTCAGTGAAATCTTTGTAAAGTTAGAGCTACCAATATTCCAAATCAGTCAGATATTGTACTTTAAAGTGTGGCTCAAAAGAAAATCCTTCCAGTCAACAATTTAGACAATTTAAAGACTGAACAGAAGGATGACTGCATGACATCAAACAACATTATATATTTCATAACTATATGGAGGGTAGTGACACTCATACAGAGTGAACCTTGCAGCATATCAGCATCAACAACACAATGTTGAAAAAGAATGACTGGGAAATGGAATGGGTACTAGTTATTGTTAATTCATTTGTGCATTTTACAACACTTGTTACAGTAATAGCTGTTAATCATGCAGGGAAACTAAACTAGACAGTAATGTTCACTGTCTCCTCAATGACGAAGTTAGTGATTATTGAACAACTTTTATATCTGTAATTGAAGGCATTTTATCATGTTTGTATCCTGTATCTAGTTTTTGTTCAGTTGAAACATTTTCTTTGTTGATCAGGATCAGAAATGGAATAACGTTATTTGCCAGTACGTCTAGATCATCTTCATTAACATCTTTTAGGTTATGTAAAGTTTAGCCACATGTGACAGAAAGTCTTTTCAACTTGTATTTGATTTTGTTTTATCTCAATGCATTAAAAATTCCACTTCTAGCCAATTGTGAAATCCTACTTTTGTTATATTAGTGGTTCCTTTATCTAAGATGCATGTTATTATGCTGTCCATCTTCTGTACATTTTCCTTTGACCTCTCCACAGTGCTCTTTATAATTTCTTCATTTTCTTTTGTACTGTTTGTTGTAATCTATTTTCTTCTCTCCATGTCTTTTTCTGTATGCAGAAGGGCATGTTTTGTAGGAATCGCTAATTCTGTAATGCTCAGTAAATTTGAATTTAACGTGTCCACACGTACAGTATGTCTTGAAAGTCATTCTTTTATTTATCCAATTTCATTTTAAATTATTTCCACTACTGGTAAGTCCCAACGAAAATCATTTAGTAATTAAATTTTGTAACATCTTGATGAGGTGTTTACTTAACTTTCCAACTTTCTTTGCAAAATAAATGGAAGCAAGCAAAGACAAAAAAAAAACAAAACAAAA